>JAVSCE010002119.1:0-25059 GCA_032199065.1 Smutsia gigantea
TGTGTTGTCTTTTCACATTCTAGTGGTGTGCTTTAGAGGCACAGAAGTGTTTAATTTTGATGAAGTCCAATTTATCTATTTTTTTTCTTCTTTTGCTCATGCTTTTAGTGCCATGTCTAAGAATTCATTGCTAAGTACAGGGTCATGAAAATTTACTCCTACGTTTTCTTCTAAGAGTCTGTAGTTCTCTTCCATTTAGCTCCTTGATCCTTTTTGAGTTAACTTATATACTATATGAGCCAAGGGTCCAATTTTATTCTTTTGCATATGGGTATTCAATTACCCCAGCACCATTTGTTGGAAAGACTGTTCTTTGACCATTTAATGGTTTTGGTACCCTTGTCAAAAATCAGTTTGCCATAGATACATGGGTTTATTTCTGTCCATTGATCTATGTGTCTATCCTTGTGCCAGTACCACACTGTTTTGATTATTGTAGCTTTTTAGTATGTTTCAAAATAGAGAAGTGTGACTTCTAACTTTGTTCTCTTCTTTTTAAATAATTGGTTTGGCTATTCTGTCTCCCTTGAAATTCCATAG
This sequence comes from Smutsia gigantea, assembly GCA_032199065.1. Lineage (NCBI taxonomy): Eukaryota > Metazoa > Chordata > Mammalia > Pholidota > Manidae > Smutsia > Smutsia gigantea. The sequence continues at coordinate 541 of JAVSCE010002119.1, forward strand.
AAATTTTAGAATCAGCTTCTAAATTCTAAAAGAAGCCAGCAGAGAATCTGATAGCGGTTGTGTAGAATCTAAAGATCAGTTTGGGGAGTATTGCCATCTTAAAAATATTAATTTTTCTGATTCATGAATGTAAGATGTTTTATCACTTATTTAGATCTTTAATTTCTTTCAGGACTACTTTGTGCTTTTCATAATATGAATTTTACACTTCTTTTGTTTTATTCATACGTATTTGATTCTTTGTGATGGTATTGTCAATTAAATTTTTTAAATTTCATTTTCAGATTGTTCATTACAAGTATAGAAAAATATAATTGATTTTTTTGTATATTGATCTTGTATTTTGCAATCTAGCTACACTCATTTATTAGTTTTAATAGTTTTTTTTTCTGGATTCCTTAGGAATTTTTGTATCAAAGATGTTATCTGTGAATAGAGATAGTTGTTCTTCCTCCTATTCAATGTGGATGCCTTTTGTTTATTTTTGTTGTTGTTTTTGCCTAATTGCCCTAGCTAGAACCTTCAGCACAATGTTGAATAGATGTGGCTAGAGCACACATCCTTATCTTGCTGCTGATCCTAGAAAGAGTCTTTCCCCATTAAGTATTATGTTAGTTGTTGGTCTTTTGTAGATGTCCTTTATCAGGTTGAGGAAGTTCCCTATTTGCTGAGTGTTTTATTTATTTTTTAATTATGAAAGGGTGTTGAATTTTTTCAAATGCTTTTTCTGTCTTTATGAAGGTGACCATGTTTTTTTTATTCTGTGATATGATATATTATTACATTAATTGATATATGGATGTTAAACCTTGCATTCTTTGTTTGATAAATCCCACTTTATTTTGGTGTATGATTCTTTTTATATGTTGCTGATTTAGTTTGCTAGTATTTCATTGCAGATTGTTGCATCAGTATTCAAAGAGATATTGGCATGTGGTTTTTCTTTTCTTGTAGAGCCTTTGTCTGACTTTTGTATCACAATAATTCTGGCCTTGTAGAATGGGTTAGGAATTGTTCCTTTCTCTTCCATTTTTTGGGAGAGTGTGAGAAGGACTGGTGTTAATTATTCTTTAAATGTGTGATAGAATTCACCAGTGAAGCCATCTGGTTTTGGATTTTTCTATGTTGGGAGGTTTTTTATAACTGATTCAACTTCATTGCTAGTTATAGGTATATTAGGATTTTCTATTTCTTTTTAAATCCATTTTGGCAGTTCGTGCCTTTCTAGGAATTTTTCTATTCATGTAAGTTATCTAATTCATTTGCATATAATTATTTTTATTTCTTTATAATTCTTTTTATTTCTGTAAAGTTGATATTAACATCCCCTTTTTCATGCCTGATTTGAGCAATTTGAATCTTTTCTATTTTCTTCTTGACCAATCTAGATAAAGATTTGTCAATTTTGTTGATCTTTTCAAAGAACCAGCTTTTGGTTTCATTGATTTTATCTATTGTTTTTCTATTCTTTAGTTCCTTAATTTCCACTCCAGTTTTTATTATTTCCTTCCTACTGCTTGTTGTAGGTTTAGTTTTCTTTTCTTCTTCTAGTGTCTTGAGGTGGAAAGTAAAATTATTCATTTGAGGTCATTCTTGTTTTTAAATATAGGTATTTGCAATTATAAATTTCCCTCTAAGCATTAATTGAGTTGGATCTCATAATTTTTGGTATGTTTTGTCTGAATTTTCATTAATCTCAAAGTATTTTCTAATTTCTTTTTTGATCTTTTCTTGACCTATTGATTATCTAGGACTGTGTTGTTTAATTTAATTTTTATATATTTCTTTCTGTTATTGACTTCAAATTTCATTTTACTGTGGTCAGAGAGCATGCTTTCCATCATTTCTACCCTTTTAAGTATATTTAGGTTTATTTCATGGCCTCGCATGGAATCTGTCCTGTGCACTGGAGAATAATGTATATTCTGCCATTGTTGGAAGTTCAATAGATGGCTGTTAGGACTAGTTATTTTACTGGGCTGTTAAAGTCTTTTATTTCCTTGTTGAACTTCTCTCTAGTTGTTCTAACCATCACTGAAAGTAGATATTGAAGTCTTCGATTATTGTTGTTGAATTATTTATTTCTCCCTTTAGTTCCGTCAGTTTTTGATTCATATATTTTGGTGCTCTGTTGTAAGGTGCAAATGTGTTTATAATTGTTATATCTTCCTGATGGGTCAACATTTTCACCATTAGATAATGTCCTTCTATTTATCTCTAGGAACATTTTGGTTTTAAAGTCTATTTTGTCTCATATTTGACATTTGTATGGCCACTCTAGGTTTCTTATGGTTGCTGTTTGTATTATATATCTTTTCCTATCCTCTTACTTTCAGTCTATTTGTATATTTAAATCTCTTGCAGACAGTATATATTGGGTCTTTTTTTCTTCCAGCCTGTCTGAAAATCTGTGCCTTTTGATATATTTAATCCATTCACATTCAATGTCATCATTGATATAATTGGATTTATATTTGCCACTTAAACATTTTCTATGTCTCATGTCTTTTTGTTCCTGTATTATCCCTTTAATGCTTTCTTTTTCCTTCAGTGAATATTTTCTAATGGATTATTTTAACCCATTTAATAATCTTTCCAACTGTACATTTTTTGTTTTTCCCTTAGTATTTGCTCTAGGGCTTCACTTACCAGAATCTACTTCAGATTTATATTAATTTAATTCCAGTAAGCTATAGAAATGTTACTACTATGTATCTCTATTCTCTATTTCTCCTTTTGTGCTGTTTTTAAAAATCCATATTATATGTACATATGTTAAAATTCTAATAATATATTATTATAAGTATTACTTTACATAATTTTATATCTTTTAAAAAGCTAAGTGAAGAAAGTATAAATTTATAGTGTCTATTAACCTTCTTATTTACCAGTTCTGGTTCTCTTTATTTGTTCTTATGGATTCATGTTATCATCTGTCATTATTTCATTAGTCCAGTACTGCTTTGTTACCACCTACCTCCCTTGTCCTCTTATTGGCCTATGTATTATCCTTTCATATGTTATAGGTCCAACAGTATAATTATATGCATACTGTTTTATTCAACTATTCTTAAAATCAGGAGAAGAACTATGCAGTCATACTATCTTATATATTTACATAATTACCTTTACAAGCACTCTTTTTTGGTGTGTGTGGATTCATATTATTGTTTGGGGTCATTTGCTTTCTGTCTGAGGAACTCCCTTTAGTATATCTTGTAAGGCAGGTCTGATTTCACCATATTGTCTCAGTTTTTTTTTAACTTGGTGATGTCTTTATTTCACCTTTATTTTTGAAAATTAACTGCTGGATATAGAATTTTTAGTTGACAGTATTTTTCTTTTAGTACTTTAAATATGTTCCCCTCCCCTGACCTAAACTCCAAAGCTTGTTCCTTGTTATTTGCTTGCTTACTTTTTTAGTGACTGGCTAGATTATTTCAGTGAAATTTATTCCACACACTTTCCCCCTCCCCCTCACCTCATGTGTAGTCTCTGATGTTGATCTTCAAGGAGTGCAGCATGGGGTATGGCCAAAGACACTCTGGGATGACAATGGTTTGCTAAGCACTCTCTTTGATTGTCTTTCCTGCAGGATGCCCAGTTGTTACACTCCACTAATTACCAGCTGATTGTTTTATTGTTTTCAACAATGTCTTGAAACAAATTACTCCACAGACTGATCCAATCAAATCTAGCATTCTTTGGAAGTGTAGTTATGTTTTATTTTGTTTTAAATTCTGAGCTCAGATCAAGTGTGGAAACCTTCAGAGTTATAAAAGTCAGTATCAAAACCTTTTCATCATTGCTCAGAGCTGATTAGCTTTTCATACATACACACACTCCCCCCACACCCTCCAGTCTCATTCATCAGTCAGCAATTCCTCAGTTATCCACTGTCACCTTTACACACACAAACACACACACACACACACACACACACGGACATAAACCCTTTTTACTTTATACTTTTGCTTCTCAGAACCACAGAGATCATGCATCAGGTAGACTGTAAGGTCTTCTGATACTCAGATTTGGTTATTTTCATCATTGATACACTTTAGAAAGAGCAGATCTCAGAGAAGAAAGTATAGTTCTTGAGGTCAGTGCTTGAGATTTCTGATTCTAGGAGGGCTCCTCCGAGCTGTCTCCTCCTCTGGTTCTCTAGGAAACTAGCCAGGCTGCAGTTTAGCCTAGATCTTTAATGATTTTTCCAATTCCCTCCTAAATGACTTTCACCACAACCTTCACTCTTTTTGAGAATTCCCTAGGCTTAAACTTCTCCATACTCCATTGCAAATGAAATCAGCTCCTTTGGAAAGAAATTCAGAGTTCTCTGTTTTATAGCCTGTCTCTCTTCCTGGGGAAAATGTCCGCACTATGGCTCTAGAACTGTGGGTGGGAACAATGGTGTGCCTCTCCCTGAATGGCATCCCCAGTTTAGAAGCTGAGTACTTGGTGTAGGAGGGTAGTAGCCTCAGGTATTCTTACCTTGATGTCCCCACAAGGAGCCTTTGATTTATAAGCTGAGGCAAGGGTGATTGGGGCTTAGTGCTGCATCCAAGGTAGAACTTCCATCCCACAAGTGGGGCTAGTGGAAGAAAGGAACCCCTACCCCTTGGCTGCACTTTTCTGTAACTTAGCCTCAGCAGCAGATAACTGGGGGCAGGATGAGAAATCCAGGAAGCTAGCCCTCCAACTAGGAGCTGAGGAGAGTCCTGTATTCTTCACTATAGCATTCTAGAGTGGAATTTCTATCTGGATGAACTGGGAAGGTGGAAGGAGAGAGTAGATCTTGGTCCAAAACCACGGATTCTATCTGTCTTTACCAAGTTGATGTAGATTTTCTTAAATAAATGTTTCTTCAATTGCTGTGTGCTCTTTAGGATCATTTCCATAGGGTTTGAATAATTATTTTAAAAAAGAAGTTTCACCAGTTTCTCTGGGGGAAGGGTTTGTGGAACTCTTCACACTGTCATGATGGAAATAGTAATCCTTGCCTTTGATTTTTACATTGATCTATGACTACTGGTTTTATGGATTTTTCTCCTTTAGGCAAAAGTTAAGGTAATGAATTATATCCAGTGTGAAATAATGCCATAGGCTCAATTGTCTTGATAAACTAGTAGACCAATTTGAAGAATTTCTATGAAAAAGGAAGCTGATGGGTTAACATGGAAAGAGAACCATACACAGAACATGGTACCTGGGAGATTGACTCACTGTATCATGATGGGCTACACACACCTTTTTTCTTTTCAAATATAGCATGTCTTTAAATGATAGAGTACTTGAGTTGATTTAGTCATTTGTCAAATGCACCCAGGAAGGAACAGAGTGAATCAAATTTCTGGTTCAGTACAAAGGTTAAAAAAAAAAGTTAAAAAAAATCTTTATTTCCTACATAACTTGAGGCATTTTTTTTCACCTTCTATTTCCCACCTTTTGAGAAAAAAACTTTAGTAACCAATTTGTATAATGGCTTGACTTATTCCATGGACTTGTTGAGTGGTCAACTTTGCCAATAGGCTTTTCAGGAAGAATTGTTATTTCAATATCACTGATTCTTTCCAGCAGTGATAGTGGCAGGGTACTTGGATAGTGAGTTCTGAATATTTAAGTTCAGATTGGAGAACCCATATTGAACTTGAAGGATTTACCGAGCCTGAAGGTTTATAAACCCTACTCTGGGTTTATTCCTTATCCAAGATGATCAAATGGCATTCTGTTTTAGTGCTCTCTCTTGTTTTTATTCCTGAAGTCTTTAGCTCATACACTATTTTTAAAATCAGAGACTAAAAAAGAAGGGCAAGATTACCATTTCTCTAGTTTGGGAAAGTTATCCCATGGTGTAAGGTCATGAATTAGTTTATCATAAATGCTTACTTTGCAGTCCAAGTTGTTATTGACTATATGTTGAAATAAAAGCCAACTAAAGCATATATAGTTGTTGTAGCTATACTATTAAGTATAACAGAATGCAAAAAATTCTCCGAAGACAAAGTCTCCTCTGAGATATATCCTGGCAGAAATAAGGGAATACGATACATGGTTTTCTAAGATTGCACACCAGAAACAATATAAGCATCAATGGTTTTCTTTTTCTTGGGTAATAAGAATGCACGTGTAGATGAGCAGAAGAAGTAAAAGGCCGTCATGTCAGTTACCTGGTTATTGATTCTGAGATTTCACCTTTGACCCATGGAATTTCCTCCAGAGCCAGTGTTGGTAAAAACAAACCAAAAAAGCATATATATACACATACATATATATATATATTCAATTGCATGTATGTATGTATATATATATATCAGTGCAGTTTTGTTGTTTCTTTTTAAATCAGTTCTCCTTGGGAACAAAGTCCCTGGTAAACTGGTTAGTAGACAACAAAAGTTTCCAGAGAATTGCTGTTTCCTTCCTTTGTTAAGGCTACAAAAATCACCTTCTTAAGGGACTGGGGAGGATGGGTGGGAAGGGAGGGACAAGGGGGAAAAAGGGGCATTACGATTAGCAGATATAATGTAGGGGGGAGCACAGGGAGGGCTGTACAACACAGAGAAGACAAGTAGTGATTCTATAGCATCTCACTACACTGATAGACAGTGACTGTAATGGGGTTGGTGGTGGAGACTTGATAATGGGGGGAATCTAGTAACCACAGTGTTGCTCATGTAATTGTAGATTGATACCAAAAAAAAAACATGTTCTTGAAAAAATTAATTGGTAACAAATTTCAATGTTCGAAAATTCTATTAAAATGCTAACTGATTTCTTTCAGGAATGGCTTACTTTGTTTCAGCCTCCAGAGCAGTATAAATTTTTACTATTTGCAATGCAAGCACACACACTTACAGAGAATTATAGGCATGTAGTTATATTTAAAGTGAATATTATTTAAGTATTGAAGGGTATAGAATTATATTTATTGAAACATAGTGAAAGTACAGAGACATATAATAATAAGTGGGTGGAAGTATATGCAATAAATAGTTCAAGGTAATCACTGCATTGTGATTGTGCTGCAGATTAGAACAGAATATACTGAGGTCTCCATTTAATTAGAGCACTTTAATTCTGAGCCAGATTAGAGGCAAAGGGCACTTCAGAGAAGTGCCAGTTCTACTATAGAAGTGGGTGAAAATTGTGTTCTGAAAAGATTCTAATTTGAGTTTAGGAGTAACCGGTGAAATGAGAGAATTTTCACCTCTTACTCCATCACAGTTGTGTGTACAAAGGATAGAATCTCTGGGCTAAGACCATGCAAATAATTCCTGACTGGAGCACCCATGTCTGCCGATCAATCCCCATCTATACTTCTTACCTTAGCTCATGTTATTGCTCCATGGAGAAGCTCTGCTTTGGCCAAACTTCCTTGGCCTTGGCACTGGAAATAACATGAACACTTCCTGAAAACATGTATGTTAAAGAACTTGGTGCTGTTAAGATTTGGTGAAATGAGAGCCCAGGAGCAAGGAAGCTATTCAGCTGGATTCTTCAGAGCTGCTCCAGGTCAGCCCCTTCCCTGATTCCTGGGAGGCCTTGAGTTCCAGCTTCTTTCAGCCCGTACATCCACCCTGTCAGTAGCCCCCCAGAATGGCTGCCAGGATCTTCTTGTGTGAGACGATCGCACCCTGTTCTGGCCCTCCTAAATCAATGCCCAGACTGTTTCTGACCCTTCCCACCTCCAGTTTATGGATCTGCACAGCCCTGAAATGCCCTGAATCCAAACCTATCTTCCCTTCTGATTAATTCCCTTGCTCTAATTCCCAGCTTCCCAACGTTGAGGCCTCAAAAGTCACTTGCACCTCTGAATTCCTCTGGTTCTAATTGTCTGTGGGGCTCACAAAACAATTTGTGGTTGGGTGTTGAAGTAATACATCACATACTTCTCTTCCCAGTAATACTGTATGCTCTCTTTGAGGAGAGTTCCTTCAAGGCTCTTTGTATCTTCAATGACTACCACAGTGCCAGCTGTGTAGTGGTAGTTACATAGTGTAGTGGTTAAGAGTGCGGGTTCTAAATATTGACAATAGCCAAGATATGGAAGCAACCTAAGTGTCCATCAGTAGATGAATGGGTAAAGAAGATGTACATAAACACAATGGAATATTATTCAGCCTTAAAATGCAAAGCAATCCTCCCATTTGTAAAAACATGGATGGATCTAGAGGGTATTATTCTCAGTGAAATAAGCCAGGCAGAGAAAGATAAGTACCAAATGATTTCACTCATTTGTGGAGTATAAAAACAAAGCAAAACTGAAGGAACAAAACAGCAGTAGACTCACAGACTCCAAGAAGGGACTAGTGGTTACTAAAGGAGAGGGGCTGAGGACGGCGGGTGGGGAGGGAGGGAGAAGGGGAATAAGGGGCACTATAATTCCCAATCATAATATAGGTAGGTCATGGGGAAGGTAGTACAGCATGGAGAAGACAATTAATGACTATAACATCTTACTATGCTGATGGATAGTGACCGCAATGGAGGGGGTGAGAATTTGATAATATGGGTGAATGTTGAGACCACTGTGCTGTTTATGTGAAACCATTATAAGATTGTATATCAATAAGACTTAAAAAAAAAATAGAGTTTGTGCTCTGTCTGCATGATATTCGTTGCAAAGGGGCATAGAGATTGGCAGACACCACCTTAACCAAATCAAAGTTAACATCACCAGTAATGGGACCAACTTACACCGTGTGCCTCCAGATAGGATGTACAGAGAAGGACACTGTGTCATTTTTGCCGTATCATTGCCGAAAACAGATAACCTGAATCTAAACATGAGGAAACATCAGACAAACCAAACTGAGTGATGTTCTATAAAATAACTGGCTTGTACTCTTCAATCATGTCAAGATCATGAAAGACAAAGAAAGACTGAGGAAATGTTCCAGGTTAAAAGAGATTAAAGTAGTGTGACAATTGAAGGCAGTGGGTGATCAAGAACTTGATGCTGAACCACATGACTTTTTTCTCTAACAGACATAATCAGAAAAATTGGCAGAATTGAAATCAGATCTGAAGATCCAACAATAGTATTTTTCAATGTTAATGGACAGTATAGTGACAATTACACCATATTTATGTAAGAGAATGTCCTTGTTTCTAAGGAACACACACTGACGGATTTAGGGGTAAAGAAGCTTCATGTGTGCAGTATATTCTCAAATGGTTCAAAAACAATTATTTTTTAGATTATATATGTGTGTATTATGTATTACACAAAACACATACAAACATACATACATACACATAGAGAGGGATAAAGCAAATTATGATAAAATGCTAATGTTGGAGAATTTGAGAACAGGTTTATGGAATTTTTTACACTATTCTTGCAACTTGAGATATGATATTATGTCAAAATAAAAGTTTTGTTTGTTCGTTTGTTTGTTTTTGTTATTTTTTGAAGTGTGGACTGTGGTATCAGGCTTCCTGGATTGGAATCCCAGCTTTGCCACTTATGATCCTATAACTATAGGCAAGTTTCTAGGCCCATGCTGCACTCAGTTTCCTCATCTGTATTATGAAGATAAAATTAATACTGACTTGAAATTAATATTTGATAAGGGAGCCTTGGATATACATTGGGGAGATGACGGCCTCTTCAGTAGCTGGTGTTGGAAAAACTGGACAGCTACATGTAAGAGAATGAAACTGGACTACTGTCTAACCCCATACACAAAGGTAAGCTCCAGGTGGATCAAAGACCTGAATGTAAGTCATGAAACCATAAAACTCTTAGAAAAAAACATAGGCAAAAATCTCTTGGACATAAACATGAGCAACTTTTTCATGATCATATCTCCCCAGGCAAGGGAAACAAAAGCAAAAATGAACACGTGGGACTATATCAAGCTGCAAAGCTTCTGTACAGCAAAGGACACCATCAGAAGAACAAAAAGACATCCTACAGTATGGGAGAATATATTCATAAATGACATATCTGATAAGGGGTTGACATCCAAAATATATAAAGAACTCACACACCTCAACAAACAAAAAGCAAATAGTCCAATTGAAAAATGGGCAGAGGACATGAATACACCCTTCTCCAAAGAAGAAATTCAGATGGCCAACAGGCACATGAAAAGATGCTCCACATCGCTAATCATCAGAGAAATGCAGATTAAAACCACAATGAGATACCACCTCACACCAGTGAGGATAGCCAACATCCAAAACACAAACAACAACAAATGTTGGTGAGGATGTGGAGAAAAGGGAACCCTCCTACACTGCTGGTGGAATGCAAATTAGTTCAACCATTGTGGAAAGCAGTATGGAGGTTCCTCAAAAAACTTAAAATAGAAATACCATTTGACCCAGGAATTCCACTCCTAGGAATTTACCCTAAGAATGCAGCAGCCCAGTTTGAAAAAGACAGATGCACCCCTATGTTTATCGCAGCACTATTTACAATAGCCAAGAAATGGAAGCAACCTAAGTGTCCATCAGTAGATGAATGGTTAAAGAAGAGGTGGTACATATACACAATGGAATATTATTCAGCCATAAGAAGAAAACAAATCCTACCATTTGCGACAACATGGATGGAGCTAGAGGGTATTGTGCTCAGTGAAATAAGCCAAGCCGAAAAAGACAAGTAACAAATGATTTCACTCATATGTGGAGTATAAGAACTAAGAGAAAAAGAAAACTGAAGGAACAAAACAGCAGCAGACTCACAGAACCCAAGAACGGACTAATAGTTACCAAAGCAAAAGGGACTGGGGAGAACAGGTGGGAAGGGAGGGACAAGGGGGAAAAAGGGGCATTACGATTAGCAGATGTAATGTTAGGGGGGCATGGGGAGGGCTGTACAACCCAGGGAAGACAAGTAGTGACTCTATAGCATCTCACTATGCTGATGGATAGTGACTATAATGGGTTTGGTGGGGGGGACCTGATGAAGGGGGTAGTGTAATCACCATAATATTGCTCATTTAATTGTAGATTAATGATATCAAAACAACCTTAATAAAAAAAATAAAAAAATATTAATACTGACTTGAGCAGGCTGCTCAAGAATTAAGAATTAGTTAATCTTAATTCTGTGAGAATTAAGCACTGTGAAGTGCTCAGCAGGTGGTTGGTTCTGAGTTAGCTCTTGGGGAATGATAGCTTCCATTATTAAATGGCCCAGTTTGTGTCTTCAGCTGCTGCTGCTAAGATGATGTTGGGGAATCATGAATTTTCAGGGTTAGGAGGGAACACTATAGACCATTAGTCTTGCCTACTTCCAAGGGGCCTCACTAGCTGCTGTGGCTACTGAACACACATGGGGGCTCTTGTCTCTAATTTTTTAAGATGCTTAAGATGTTTAGATTAAAGAGGGCTCAGTTACCTTTGGACCCCCATCCACGGCTCAAGCACAATAGGATGGTCACCCTACAGGTAGGTGACCCACAGCTGTCCTTTAGGATGCCACCAGGCTCATTCCCAGAATGTGCTTGAACACATTGCCAGGTGAACCACACAGGCTTTGGGCTGGGTGCAGGTATCTGTCATGTCTCTTACCCAATAGAGAACTCTTGTGAGTATCTGCGAATTTCACATGCTTGGTTAACCCTGAGTCCTAAATTCAGAGGATGTCTACCTGGAAGGCAGAAGAATAATTATAGAATTATCTATACCAAGTCCCTTATTTTACTACAGAGGAAACCAAGGCCCAGTGTCTTGCCAATGGGTTTCAGCCCCGGCCAAGTTCGCTATGGATTCAATGTGACCAAAGAAATTGACAGCAAAACGTTCTTTGGGGTGAAAGGGTTTATTACCCAGCTTGTTCTCCCGGCGGTAGGTTGAGCACTATCGTCTCTGCCTCCTCCCAGAGCACTGGGCCGAGCTCTCTCTATAGCACAATAAGAGCTTATTGCCTAAAGGTGTAGAAGCAGTAGCCTAGCCAGAGGCCAGTTACATCATCAGGTGGTTTAAGTTCAGTGAGGATCTGGCCATAGGAACCCCAGCTTCCCCACACCCAGAAAGCTGGTGAGATGTGCTTGAGATTACTTTGTGGATTCTGGCAGAGAGAGGGTGGGAACACGTTTCCTAACTCTCATGTCATTGTCCTTCCCATTAGGCCACATTGCTTTGAAGCATTGTGATTGATAGAGTCAAGGGAAGTGGAGAGGCAGGTGTGAAGGGAACAGCAGGAACAAGGGGCAGTGCAGGCTCATGCCAGTCAGAGCTAAAGGCCTCTCTGCTGAGACACTGTCTTGCCAATGGGTTCCAGCCCCAGGCAAGTTCCCTATGGATTCAATGAGAACAAGCAATGACAACGGAACGTTCTTGGGGTGAAAAGAGTTTACTACCCGGCTTGTTTTCCCGGCGATAGGTCGAGCACTAGAATCACATCTGCATCCAACAGTCTGCAGGTCTGCAATCCTCCTTCATCTCTGCCTCTGCCCAGAGCACTGCGCAGAGCTCTTTATGTAGTGACTTAGTCAATAATAGCTTATTGCCTACAGGTGTGGAAGCAGTAGCCCAGCAGCAGGCCAGTTACATCATCAAGTAGTTTAGTTTCAGGTGAGGATCCTGGCCAGAGGAACCTTTACTTTATCCACAGACACTGTTTGCAAGGACCCCATGTCACAGCCATGCCGGAAAAATAAGATGGCAACATTTGCTGACATTTGGGTAGTAGGCCAGGTGGTGAATTTAGTGTTTCCTCAAATTTAGTTGTGTTTCTACTTCACTGACCAAAATAAAGTGTTCAGAATTCATTATACCTTTCGCTCGCCTGATTTTTATATCCTCTTTGTTTTATCTTAATCAAGAGGCTAATTACCACTTTCTCTGGTTCTAAGCTTCTGCCACATTGCTTCAACATCTCCCTAGTTTCTACTTTGCTATGACCATCCTGGACTTGAAATACTAGTGTGGCTTTTCTGGAGAGTTCACAGCTGACCTTGACATTGACTAAGTCAGGGAGTACAGGACTGGTGTAGGAGGTATGTGCAGACTTTCATTTTGTTATTGGTTAAAAACTCTATTTCCAAAACAACTTGAACGTGACTTGGAAAACCATAGACTATTGGAGCTGGATGTTTCTTTAGAGCTCATCGCACCCAGTGAGGGACCTCTCTGTTGTGTCTGACACCTGACAGTAGGAACAATCAAGTTTTATCAAATTCTCCTGGAAAGAAGGTGATGCAATTAACATAGAAAAATATGCAGCTGGGCATCTGAAAGAACTGTTTTTCCTTACCAGCATATGGCTGCTACTTTGAGGGAGGGTCTCAAGGCTGAAGAACTAAGCTGATGGCAACCAAACTCTAGAATGCTCGGCAAAAGCAATCTGTTTTGACTGGAGCAGGCACCCGAAAGAAAGCAAAGTGCATTGCTGAATTCAATATGAGGCTTGTGTTATTTGCTTGGCAAGGTGTTAAGACACATTTTAGAATCTTGCATCAGCATCCAATGAAGCAATATGGTGAATATCACATGAGAAGCTATTGCAAGTATCTTTCCTTCAATTATATATCTACATATATATACACACACACACACATATACATAAGTACCTTCAAAATATCAGGAATCGGCATCTCTGAATTCGAGCTAACAACATGGCTATTTTAAAAAATCAGATAACCATATCCCAAACCCAGAATTTTGACTCAGCTCTTAGGTCTGAAGGTATTCTCTTAAGGACAACATTTAGACACCTAACTTGTTAGATTCTCTCCTGGTAAGAGCAATGCCTTTCTGTCATGAAAAAAATCATAAACTTTGGAGATATTTAAGAAGTTTTTTTTTCTTTAATTAGTGATGTGAGAAATTCTGCTGGCAACGGGAGCTCTTTGCTGCCAGCAGCCTTTGGATTCCAGCGGAGGGCCAGCCTGCCACCTGTCCTCCGAGCAGATGCCCAAAGGCACAGGACCCCCATAGAGTCAGGCTTCTTTAGCTCTTCCTTCAGTAGGGGTGGTGCCAAGGGGAACCGCTGGCGGCAAACACCCTGTGAGCACCAGCATTTGCCCCAGGGAGAAAATGGGGAAGAAACGATCACCCAGAAACCCAAATGCTCTGCTAAGTTTTAAGAAAGCAGGTTTTAAAGAATTAGAAATTGGTGACCGTGACATACAACTAAAATTTGAAAGCTGTGGTGTGGAGTAAAACACACATCTGCATATCTCACAGTATCCAAATGTCTTTTTTTCTTGCATATCTGGTTCAGTCTATTCCTTCTGCCTCCATCTGGATTCAGGATCTCATTCTGAGCCATTGCAATAGCTGGCTAAGTGGTCATGAGCCTCTCCCTCATCCAGTCCAGACTCCATACTGCTGCTGGGGTTGCTTTCCTTTCCAAAAGAGAAAAAGAAAAGCTTGGAAGCAGCCAGGATGTCCAACAGCAGGTCCAACTGGAGGCACTTGGGTTCATCCATGCGATAAAGTATTTATTGTATAGCCATTGAAGGCTGAGATTTAGAGGAATTCTTCCTGACCTGGGGAATGGTCATGATAGGGCACTGGGGGACAAAAATGGTGTGGCTTATGTGATCACAACCAGGTCACCTGGATCTGTATATAAACTGAGCTGTGTCTGCCACATTTGGAAAGGTGAGAAGGCACAGTCTATTACCAGAAAGAAAATCTTAGTATAGACCAGCCTTTCTCAGCTGGAGTCTTGTGAGAGGATCAAGCCTTAAAGCATCCATTGTATGTAATAAATGAATTTCTTTCCAACCTCTCTAGAATGGAACTAGTTATGTACCATCTTTGAGATAACTGAGAGAAGGATCACTTGAATCATTTTTCTCTGTTGTGTGAATTAGAAGAGGATCCCAGTTACAGACCATCATAGAGTCCAGACCGTGGGCCAAATAGTCCTTTACTTTTGCCATCAAGTCCACTGTCATCAGACTCATCCTCGGGCGGGCATCAGAGGTCCCCTTGCCCCTCTCTCACCCAAGGACTTAAATGCCATGATCCCCTGGATCTTTGTATCACTCTGTCTAGCATCGTCCCCCACCCCAGTTCTTGGTTCCCAAGTGCCAATTGGCTGTGAACTCACGTTCTGGAACAGGGCGGCAGAAACTGGACCAAACACTGGCAAGAAAAGATCAAAGGAAAAAAATAATTCCAGAAGATGGACAGATGCCATGGAATGTTCAAGGTGTTGGAAATGGTGAGTTAGGGCGTCAGAAAGAGACACAGTGATTTGTCCACTTAGCCATTTGTTCATCTATTCACTTACTCAACGTATATTTACTAAGAATCTACTAAGCGGCAGGCAGGCACTGTGCCGGGCACTGGTCACACAGTGATGAATAAGATAGATGTTATTCTGTGACAGTTGGCAAGGAATTCACAGCTTAGACAGGCTGAACAATAACAACATTTTAGGAGGAATAACAAAGTTTCACACATTCCAGAGGAAAAGCACATTTATTCAAAACTACAGACAAGCAAGAACAACTAAATAAGATTGCCCAATTGACACCTGCTGATCCAGGCAGCTCTCACTGACATGGTGGCCAAAAAGAATATTTTGGACACAGTCTCCTTGGGGAGGAGGTGGGAAATGCCTCCATTGGCAAACCTGGGTTCTGTAAGGAGCAGCAGAGCCAGAGTGAGGCATGTGAACTGTGTGCCACTGTGAGCTCAGCGGAGCACTTCTGGGCTAGGTGTGCTTGACCTGCAAAGGCAGTGCTATGTTAGGGAGCTGTGGTGGATGCTTTTTGTATCTTGTGTCACGTCCCCTTGGCCCTATCTTATTTCAGCTAAAACTGGCATGGTTGAGCCTCAAGCTCCAGGCTCTCTTAGTATCTCCAACTAAGGGCTTTTACCAAAGCTTAGTGAACTTGTCCCAGCTCATAAGGCCAGCAGAAACTTGGAGGTAAAGCCTCAGGGGCACAGCCCAACCAGTGGGACACTGGAGTCTCTGGAAAAACGGTCTCATCTCTTGTCTTATGGAAAGGCAATTCTGAGGCTCCCTCTCTATGATTCAGAAGTGGTTCCCAGTGAGAATGGGGCCACAATGGTAACCAGCTCAACAAGGCACCCTTTCTAGAGCTTTTCCTCCTTCCCTCCCTCCCATTCCCTTCACTCTGTCACTTTTATTCCTGGGGTCTCCTTCCAAATAAACTGCTGGCAACCAAATCAAGCTCTGCTTGAACGAAGCCTGGTGCCACATTTCTCCCACAGCGCGAGTCCAGCCCCAAGGAAAAAGCCTCTGCAGGCAAGTTCCTGAATTTGGGAATGCCTTCCCTACCATGTCATGCCTGTGCCTGGCCGCTGCTTACACGATTGGTCCCCAGGCTACCAGCCTTCTTCTCCAGGTGTTTGCTGTACTTCCCAGGCATAACTATGGCTTCTCTTACCTCTGCTTTTGAGGCCCCACCCAGAATCACATGTGTGGATGGATCACTCTTTCTCAGGCCTTGAGTGCTTCCTCCTTGGGGACCCAAGTCTCGTTCCTGCATGCTGGTGCAGTCCCATGGTCCAGCTGGCCACTTGGATCAGTCTGTTCTGAGCGGGTGCAGTATACTTCTCGCTGCTAATGGCTGCTGAGATCTGCTCCCTTCATCCCGGGGTAAAAGTGGAATTTACCAATCACCCCTAAATGTCCTGAGTAGAAACGGAGGGATTAAGAGTTAACACTGAGGAAAGCCTGAGGCAAGGGACATTGTGGAGAGAGGACATGCATTGTTTATGGACACTAAGCAGTGCCCCTTACACTGAACTGCCCAAAGGGCTTGATCTAGATTTCCCAGAGACTGACTAGGGTGGTGCCTCTGCCTCTGTTGCTTTAGGAAGGCCTGAGGGTACAGATGTTGGGCTCTGCCTTGTTCCCTGGAACAAAGACACCCTGGGAAGAGATGGACCCTGTCCCCCCTTTCAGGTGAATATGTAGCACGAGCACAGTTAGGAAACCAAGAACCGGGGGGCCAGGAGAAGTAACTGGGACTTGGCTTGGCAAGTGTCAGCATGCAAGCCCCAAGAAGCAAACAGCATGAGGTGGCGAGGAGAAGGAAGCTCACAGGATGCAGGCAAGTTCTCTGAGGATACTAAAAGCCTCAGCAAGGGACAGAAGTAGTTCTGGAATTTCAGTGCATTTTGAAGGTCTGAGGCCAATGCAAGTTACCTGTGGAACAAATACTTGAATTGAGGATGATCTTCCCAGGCTCCCTTTCTGTTTATTCAGGGCACATCTCACAGGGCTGGAGAGGAATGACATCTGCTTTGCCCTCTCCCTTTGTCTCAGAGATGCTTATCTTTAAGCAGAAGCATTTATCCCTTAGAGCAGGCAGGATCTTAATATTTGCCTGGTAATTGAGTGAGACTATTTCTGTGCTCTGAAAATCAAAAGTTCTAGGAAAGGGGGTTGGGAAGAATGTATCCCTGTTGGCACAGATCTAAAATAACCATCACCTTGATCCAGGTGCATGGAAGTCCCCCCCTTTTCTCCCTGCCCCGGGCTAACCAGCATGCACTCAGTTTCCCATTACTTCAGAAAGCCAAGTTGTCCTGTATTTCCCTCATGGAGTGAGTGGCACTGTCCCTGTCATGGAACCCACCGTGTGCTCTCCAACATGGACCATCAGCTCCTTGCCCATGAGGTGAAGGGTTAGTTTCAGTTCATTGACCTTTGAGTCTTCTTCCCTCCAGAATTAGTGGGTTGTCTCTATTTGGTGGTGACAACAGTTCAAAGACATCCAATTCGCTTCATATTTTACAAATCAAGCTTTCCTGACTCTGAAATGATTTTCTGGGTTCAGTGTCTCAGAACCATAATAATTGACTTGGCAATATGAAAAGTCATTTACAATGAAAGTGTGATGAGGCTTCTCTTCATTTGATACTAGAAATGTCTTCCATAAATCTAGCTTATTAAAATGATGAGTCTTTCATAATATCTATGCAATTTTCAAATGAGATGGTCATAAAATTGCTATAAAATATTAAAAGTCTATTCTCTATTGATGATTATGATACAAATATTGGTGTAGGCCCACTAAGATACACCAACATGCTTATCAAAATGGATAGATGGTGATATTGAAATATTTCTTCACTTCAGACCATACATAAACAAGATTATGTGCTTTTATTTTTTTTCTTAGTCTTTTCTGGTTGGAAGAGACATCTTTGTGTTTATGAGTGTGATATTCATATGTCTTTAGATTTTTTATGTTGAAATTTCTATATATTTTCATGACCATTCACTTACTCACTTAGATATTCATTCCTCAACAAACATAGATATGCAAGGCACCACGTAGGTGCTTTAGGGAATTAAAATGGAACAAAATCACTCTTAATGCCCCAAATTCACAGTTGTGTAGCGAGTGTGGGGAGCAGGGTAGGGATGTGAAAAGAGCTTGCCAAAATGGTGCCCGCAAGAGAAAAAATGTAAGATACAGGTGTGATCATTATGCTATGAGAGAAGACAAGAGGGCAGTTACTTCTAGCTTGAGTACCAGAGGGAGTTTCCTGCAAAAACTGGTAATTCACCCTGATTAAGGGAAACCACGGCTGCAAACAGCTACCTGAGCCTCCCCCAACATAGGAAGCCATCTTTTCCAAGACTTATCCAATTTCCTTCCTGAAGGTGAACTTGATAGCGGCGGCCCCTGTTGCCATTTGATAGAGGAGGAGTAATCAAAAGTTCTGCCATAACAGAGTAGAGAATGATAATTTATATAGATATCCTTTACAAAGCCCAAAGTAACATAACTCTAAAGCATTTGTTATGATTGCTCTTATTTTTAAGAACTCCTACGTCATGAACGTACATGACTAAAGGGACCATTGGTGACACTGGAGCACTTGTAGACCTGGCTCTCTCACTTCCTTGCTGAGGTCAGTGTCTCTGAAGTGAGCACCACTGCAACTTCCGTCTAGGCCTTGGCTCTGGGCATCTTGTTCTGATGAAACCCAAAAGTGCTATGGGGCCACCTTGCTCTCAGGAGGGCTTCTTCACTGCCAGGCCTCTGGGAAGGAGTAGTCACTAAGCCCAGCTACCTTTTCCCTTTCTTCTCTCCCTCTGTTTTGGAGTCATCCAATAATAAGCACCTAATCAGTATACTCAGGAAACTTGATGCATCTTCCTGGGGAGATGCCAGGAAGAAGAATTGTTTGCTGGCTAGAATGATTAGAAGGGAATGGAATTAGATCTGGAGCTGCCATAGTAAGAAGCCTGATCTAGCAATATCTGTTGTCCCTTCTTCAGGCAGGCAGAGTCACAGACTATGGTGTTTTAAAACACCCACAAATTCTTGGACACCTCAGTTGCCCAGGTAAGTCTATTCCCTCCTCTTGAATGTGAGCTGGCCTACGATGGTTCACTTCTAATGAATAGAATGCAGAGGACGTGACATTGACTGAGTGCTGATACTAGGTCATAAAAGATAATATAGCTTCTGCCAGGCTCTTGCTTCTTGCTCTCTTGGGACACTTGCCTTGGGATCCTAGTGCCATCATGTAAGAAGTCTGGCTACCTGGAGTCCCCCATGCTAGAGAGGCCGCATAGAGATAGAGATGCCCCTGGAGCAACAGCTGCCCCAGATTCCAGCTGTTTGAATCTTCTTAGCATCAACCTCCAGATGCATGAGAGGATGAGCGGTTGATGGTTCCAGCCTCCAGCTGTTGAGCCACCGTTGATAATGCCAAGTGGAGCTAGCCCTCGAGTCACGTCAGTTGATGTGGAGTAGAAGAGTGATGGGCTGCCCCTGGTGAACACTGCTCAGACTGCAGATTTGTAAGCAAAATCAGTGTTGCTGTTTTTAAGCTACTAATTTTTCTTTTGGCAGGGGGAGAGTATTATGGAGCCAAGTGACTGGAATACCTATTTAATTTTGTAAGGCAGTCAGTTTTATTTTCCCTTGAATCAAACAATTTAGCTGGAAGTAAAGAGAACCAGACTTACTAGAGTTACACTCACCAGAGTGACTGACTTCATATCTGGTATGTGTAGGCTAAACTCGTTTCAATCTACTCTCATTTAATAGCAAGAAGTGGGCTGATTTTTTTCCCTATTTTTATTATCTTTGGTAAAAGCAGGATCTGTGTGTTTAAATTCATATCTTTTCTCAATTCCGTGTCAGTTTTTGTTGCAAGCTTTCTTTCCCACAAGGAAATGTTTCCATCAATTTCCAGAATTCCGCATTGCCCACTGTTAATTTTGAAATCATAGTGTTCAATAGTGATTTATCTACAGAAAAAGTCATCTCTATAATTTTCTGTTTCAGTGTAAATGTTAATGCTGTTTTTCTTCCCTGCATATTTGTTTACTGATTTAAGGGGTGGTGGTGGCATCCATGGTTTTTGACTTCTTGGAAATGGCCTAAAATTGTTAGCTGAGTGAGGACTCACAGACAAAATGGGTGTTTAAAAATGAAAAGAAGAGAACATAACCTAGTAAACAGATAATATGAAGAAACAAAGTAAAAAAAAATACCCCAGTTCTTATAAAACCATACTTTTGGTAACGCAACCACCTAGAATACATCTATGAGCAGAGGCAGGTGAACATAGGAAAAAAAATGAGAGACACCTAGAAAAACCTGGAGAAGTGCTAAAAGAGTTCTCATAATTTATTCATAGATGTGTTTCTCAGCTTTCACACCGCGACTATTTCTTCATAGAGCAGTAAATTCTAGCTTCTGAATTTGCAAATATTTTGCACAATGTTGTAACATTTTGGCCATCTGATTTCCCAATCCATGGCAGATTAGAATTAGCAAATAACCAAGGAGGAAAGTGCTTAAGGGGAAAAGATGGTTAGAGATAGGCACAGTGACAGCAGTGGGATGTGACATCTGAGAACATGAGACCAAAACCTTAAATATGACAGCAGAAATCAAAACATGTACTCTGAGGCCTGTGGCCTAGAGACAAATAGCTCTACATGCCTCAGTGGTCCAGGAGAACATCACTGATATCCAATAACTGTCACCACACTAATGATTAAATTTTGTTCAGGACATTCTTTTTATTAAAGCAGGTACAACAGTTTCTGCCATATTTTAGACAGATCATAGAAAATGATGTAAAGAAACATGATTTAGCATTTAAAGGGATAAAGTTCAGTTACCTAGAAAAGTCATTTATGTGGAAATACTTTCTCACATATTGGCTAAATCCAGACTCACTGCACTATGAATATTCATCTGAAATGACTGTGGAAGTCATGTTGATTGGTATGAGGTCTTAAAGGTCAGATTTTTGTCTTTAATGAGACTGGGGCGATCTATTTGTTCCGTTTGCCAAGTTCCCCTCCTTTCTTTTGGATGCAAGACTGCTGTCTTCTGGGAAATGCTCCTTTAACCCTAGGGCCAAAGGGGAATTGTCATTTTCTTACAGACCCCACCTCCTTGGCTACAGCGATTGGCTAGAGGTGGTGTCTGACTAAACTGGTCTGATCCTTGGCCACAGTGATGGGACTTGGGGATGAGCTCATGACCTAAGACAGGCTTGAGTCCTCCAAGATAATTTTAATTAGCATGAAAGAAAGAGGCTTTTCTCCTATTGGTGGGCATGGGGCCTGAAGCTGACAGGGCTGTGGTCTCAGCCTCTGGGCAAAAGCTAGTTGGAGAGAATGTCATAGATGCAGAGAAGCACAGAGGACAGATAACAGGGAGAACACACTGGTTTCTAGCAAATTTTTTCCAACCATGAGGTCCCTGGAGCAGTCCTGATTTCGCTTCTGTGACTCATGTTGGTTTAGAAAAATCTCTTGATCCTAGAAGCTACCCACGGTGTCCTTCCAACAAATCCTCTTTTGCCGAAGTAATTGTAGTTGGCTTTCTGTCATCTGCAGCTAAGACTCCTGCCAAGTGCTGACAACTCTGGAGATTGTGTGAGGCCCTTCTGAGCTGGCCACTGTAATGCTGAGAGTCTGACATGGATATCAGGATAGGAAAAATGAGAAGCAAGCCTTGTTTGTGCAACTAATGAGGAGTTGGTATTTCTTAAGCCATGTGATTCAAAGGAAATGCTGCTGCCTCACTGAAGGAGAAGGCCGTGAAGGCTCTAGTAGGAGTCCATGGAGCAATGTGCCTTATCAGATCTCCCTTTTCAGAGCAATGCAAGCCAAATGCCCAGCTTTACTCCCCACTCACTCCCACCCAGGCCTGAGAACACACTGACCTGCCCATGTGCCAACCCAGCTCAGGGAGAAGAGTGTGGAGGGCAGCTCTCTGAGGACCCTCTCAGTGCTAATTTGCTGAATTGATAAGGCTTCTTAAATCTCTCGTTTTCCACCACTGGCATGACCTCATGCCCAGGAGAGAGGAAGATGGTCTTCATGGCTAAAGTCCTGCGTCTATGGTGACAAGTTCACAAACAGTGTAGAAAATACTAATGAGAGCTAACATTCATAGAGTGCCATGAATTGATTTGAGTGATTGACATGTATTATTTCATCTCCACAGCTCTATGAGTTAGGTACTAATAGCACTACCATTTTAGAGATCAGCAGATTGAAGCTTAAAGAGCTTAAGAAGCTTGTAGTAGGTGACACTTTGTATAAAATAGAACCAGGATTTAAACTCAGGCAGTCTGGCTCCAGAAGCTTCTCTCCTAAACCCTATCCTGCATTGCCTTCTAGACACAAGGCACTAGCTGGAGCACTCAAATAAAGTGGTCCACCTGCTCAGCCTCCTGGTGTCACTGATGTCAGCCCTATAAGCAGATTTGAGAAGGTGGGGTCTACCACTCTGCACACTATGAGAAGTTGCCATTATTTGTCTGTTATTCAAGTCAGGCCTTTTAACAGATTCTCATGTCCCTTATACACTGCTGATATCTTTTGCCTCAAGTTTGGCTAACTCTGTGTAGAAACCATGAACCACAATCGCTCTATGAACAAGATGTCTTTCAATAATAAAAACAACAACACTTATATAACACTCTCTATGTGAAGTATTTTACAAGTACTACTTTATGATATGTCATCATAGACCTATGAGGTAGATACTATTATTATCCTCACTTTGCAGGTGGGGAGAGTATGGGACAGAAAAGATAAATAACTTGCCCAAGTTTATACAGATGGTAATGACTGAAGCTGAGATTCAAACTTAGGCATTCTGGTTTCATTGTCTGTTTCAATTTCTAGGTCATACTGTCTCTAGGTCTGTTGTCTGACTGTCTATCCATCCATTTGCTAAGTATCTATCCATCTAACATACACACATCCTACTGGATGTGGTGTGCTAATTTTCTTTTTGTAGTCAGGGGTTTGTGTACCAGTCTTTGTAAGAGTGATTGGCCTATGCTTTTCCTTTCCTATACTTTGTTTTTGCTATTGGTATCAAGATTATATTAACTTCATCAAATGACCAGGGTAGCTTTTTCAAGCTTGCTAATCATATTGTCCAATTCTTCTACATTCTTAATGGTATTTTATAGTCTTAATTTATTAGTTTCTAATAGGCCTGTTGAAATCCTCCATTAGGATTGTGTTTTACCTATTTCAAAATAATATCAACATAAAAAGGAATGTAAAGCAAACTCCAAATTTAAAAATAAAGTGAAACAAATGGACCCGACAGTTTATTGAACCAGTAACATTACCCACAGAAAAAAGAATTATTTTAAGTGACTTGAAGACAGTACTCTGTATATTCTTAGTGGAATATATTATAAAGAAATTAAAAACTACAAAGAAATATTAAACTTTCCTCAGTCATTTTATTTTTATTTATTTATTTTTAATTAAGGTATTACTGATATACACTCTTATGAAGGTTTCACATGAAAAAACAATGTGGTTACTACATTTACCCATATTATCAAGTCCCCACCCATACCCCAATTCAGTCACTGTCCTTCAGTGTAGTAAGATGCCACAGATTCACTATTTGCCTTCTCTGTGCTACACTGTTTTCCCGTGATCCCCCACACCATGTGTACTAAACATAATACCCCTCAGTCCCCTTCTCCCTCCCTCCCCACCCACCCTCCCACACCCCTTCCCTTTGGTAACCACTAGTTCCTTCTTGGAGTCTCTGAGTCTGCTGCTATTTTGTTCCTTCAGTTTTGCTTCGTTGTTATACTCCACAAATGAGGGAAATCATTTGGCACTTGTCTTTCTCTGCCTGGCTTATTTCACTGAGCATAATATCCTCCAGCTCCATCCATGTTGTTGCAAATGGTAGGATTTCTTTCTTTCTTATGGCTGAATAGTATTCCATTGTGTATATGTACCACTTCTTCTTTATCCATTCATCTACTGATGGACACTTAGGTTGCTTCCATATCTTGGCTATTGTAAATAGTGCTGCAATAAACATAGGGGTGCATCTGTCCTTTTCAAATTGGGCTGCTGCATTCTTAGGGTAAATTCCTAGGAGTGGGATTCCTGGGTTAAATGGTATTTCTATTTTGAGTTTTTTGAGGAACCTCCATACTGCTTTCCACAATGGTTGAACTAGTTTACATTCCCACCAGCAGTGCAGGAGGGTTCCCCTTTCTCCACATCCTCGCCAACATTTGTTGTTGTTTGTGTTTTGGATGTTGGCCATCCTCACTGGTGTGAGGTGATATTTCATTGTGGTTTTAATTTGCATT
>JAVSCE010002120.1:0-41507 GCA_032199065.1 Smutsia gigantea
GCTCAAAAGTCATCTATTCCCTCATCTCATCGATTCCTTTACACCCAAATTAATCAAGTCAGGTCCTTCCTGGCTGAGAATGATTCCCCCTCCCCCCTAAAAAACCTGAACTTCCTCCAATCACCTGTCAAAGTAAGTCACTAAACCTTGGTGGAGAGCGCTAAATGGGGCTAAACACCAAATTTTAAGAGGCCCCGCCATTCTAGTTTCGGATTTCTTGTACCGAAAGGCCTGTAGCGACTTCCGAAGCCTGCGCTCGAGTAGCAGTTCCTCCCTTCCCCCTCCGTCCCCCCACCCCCTCACCCCCTCCACCCCGACCTCGGCTGGTACCTGGTAAGGCTGCGAGTCCCCCCTCCGGTCGTGACAGCTGAAAAACAGGAAGAGAGACAACGACATAAGACATCTGGTGCGGGGAGAGGAAGAAAACGGGTGCCCCCCCTCAGGGCCCCTCCCCGCGGGAGTTCTACCGAACATACCGGCGACGAGCCCACACTCACTCACGCGCGCGCGCGCACACACACAACACGGCCCTAAGGCGGCAACTAGCGCCAAACACAGCGAACCCGGCCCTCCGCTCTGGCCGCGCTCACTCCGTCCCCGCCGCCCGCGCGGCTCCTCCTCCCCAGCCCGATCCGGATCAGGGTTAACAACAAAAATGGCGGCTCGGCCAGCACCAGATAAGGAGGAACAGCCCCCCCTCCCCACTCGCGCCGCCGCCGCCGCCGCCCCCCGCCCCGCTGAGGCCGGGCCCGAAACGAAAAGACGATTTACCCATCACTGAGTCTCTGCTGTTTCCTCGCATACATTACCATCAATGCCCGGCCTGTGAGCGTGTGTCGGGGAGGGGGGAGAGCGGCCGCGAGAGGCGGGCGGGCGCGCAGGCGGCGGGCAGGCGGCAGCACCGGGACCAGGGCCCAGCGCGCCCTCTGCGACTCTCAGCACCTCCCGTTACTGGCGCCGGCGACCCCGGGCCATCTCCCTCCGCCGACACCACGCTCACTCAGCCCGGGCAGCGGCGCCAACTACGCGGCGGCAGCGGCGAACCGGGGGGAGGGGGGTAAGAAGACGCGTCCGGCTCGGCCCCGCGAAAAGCGACTGCCTCCTCCGCCTTCTCCTCCTCCTGCTCTGCCGCCTCCTCCCCTCCTCCCCCCGCCGCGGCCGCTGCCTGGTCCTTCTCCCCCTCCTGCCGCCGCCGCCGCCGCTGGTGCCGCCGCTGCCGCTCCACCAACTACATCCGGGCAATTCGGACTCTACGGCCTTCGGAACACCTCGGCAGTTTCCGCTGCGCCCCTCCTCTCCTAGCCTCTGCCTTCCTCCCCGCCCCGCGCAGCTCGGGAACGCCGCCTTCGGCAAACCTCGGCTCTCCCCGGCCTTCCTCTTCCTCCGAGGCCTGGCTCGCCTCCTCGCGACCCGTCAGCTCTTTCCGGTTGCCGCTTCTTTTCCTCACGCGCAAGGCAGACCACCGACGTTCCAGTTTAGGGATAGTCCTGCTCGGGTACCGGCTCCAGGCTCGTCCCAGGGGCGCCGGTGTGCGCGGGGAGGGAGCTGCCTTCGGGAAGAGGACGGTGGGGCGCGAGAGGAGCCATCGCAGACTAAATAAAGGGGGCTGCGGCTGTTGCGCGTGCGCCCAGAGGCACGGGGGCGGGGGTGGGAGGGTGCCCTTGGGTGAGCTCTCTGGCCGCCGACCCCCGCCCCTTCGGGTTCTGGCGAGGTGGTCGGAAAGCGCTGGTCGGCGACGGGCCGGCGGTTACCGAGGAGTTGCCTCGCTCAGCCGCGACGGAAGCAGCCCTCAGGGCGGAGGGCGGTGTGCCTCTGCTCCGTCCCTCCCGCTCCCTGGAGCCGGAACCCGGCCTAGGCAGCCGCCCCTCGCCGGACGCCAAGCGCGCGCCCGGCCTTGGGCTGGCACGGGCCGCCCGGAGCTCGCCCGTCGGCGTTTTAGAAGTAAGTTACCCCCCACGGGGCGGGAAGGCAGGCCTGCCGAGCAAGGAGGAACGAATTGAGGGACTTAGGGGGGGCACTGTGCCGCGTGCGAGGGGGCCGCGAGCGTGCGCGGCTGTGAGGTGGGGGTTGAGGAGGGCGCGCCGCGCAGGGCACAGAATTCAATCGCCGGAAGAGACTGAGGGATTTACGAGGATGGATTCCTCGGGAAAAGTGTTGAGCCGCCTAATCTTTGTGCAATATTTTCCATCCTCCCCCTGGCCTTTTTTTATTTCCAATTTTTTTTCTCTTCTAGTTCCCTTCCACGCTCAAGTTTCCCACTACGTTTGGTGAAAGAAAATGCTTTTGGAGATTTCAGCGTGTGAATAAAAGGCATAGGGTGTGGTAAATGACAGTGCTACAAACTGAGTCCTGTATTCTGCTTCTGCCCAATGGCAGTAGCGGCGCATGGGGAGGGAATAAGCCAGGTATAACAAAATTAAGGTGGGCCTGAGGGTGGTGGTTGGTATTCAGGTGTTGTGAGTTTTTTCCTTACTTCGTGAGGCGATTTAATGAAAATGTGGTAAACAAAGTCAACATGCAACTATTTAGAAGAATAAGGCAAAATAGGAAACACACAAGACCCCTCCTAAAACAGTAAAAAAAAGTAACTGATTTATTTTGGTATCAAACAAGTTACAGGATTGCTAGGCCTAATGAAGAGATTGAATGATGTGAGAGAAAGGTCCTGAAATTACAACTGATTGAAAAAAATAAAAAATAATAGCTTTATTTGTCACCTCCAACTGCCAAGTGTTAAGGTTACTGCTGTTTGTGAGGGCCAGTAAAAGCCTGTTCTCCACTTACGTAGTCAGTAACTAAGAAAACTGCCACTTACTGAAATGAGAAAAATCTAGAGTCTTATCTGCCATTTCTAACACTTTTGTAACAAATACATTGAGAACAGTAGATAGCAGATTAGGCAAAAACTTTGAAAACTGGCAACAAAATTTATTACTAATTTCTTGTTTGATAATCATGCACTGAAAGTGGTACATACTATTTGATCAAAAGCAGCAAATAAGGCTGAGCTTTGGAGAAAACAGTTCCTTGCAATGTACAGCCCTCATTCTTAACACCTTCTATATTTGCAAAACGCCTACTTACTAAAACTTGTAATCTTAAAATCAGTACATAACAGCATTCGTCGACGAGCAGAATGGCAAAAAATATAACCTTCCTGACACATTCCTACCTGAAGTTAGGCAACAGTCTGCTTAATTATTTCAGTTTTCATACTGTAAACAAATGCGCTCTTCACAACATCATGTTTTTCACATTTTTCATGCTTTTCACTGCTGGTTTTCCTGTTTTAAGTGCCCTCCAAGCATAGTGCTGAAGTGTTGTCTGGTATTCCTGAGTACAGGAAGGCTGATGTGTCTTGCAGAGAAAACATGTGACCTAGATAAACTCCATTCGCGTCTAACAGTGCTGTCAGCCGTGATGAGTTCAATCTTAATGAATCAAAAATGTGTATTAAGTAAGGTGTCTAAGCAGAAACACACATAAAAGAAAGCTTTGTCTTGATGGGTTGATGAAAATGATGTGAGCAGAGTCACTCAGGAACCTAACCCTGTATTTCCCCTAGGAGCAGATTAACATTCATGATGACTATAGAACATAATCACCTCAAATAATGAGAATCGACTATTTACTAAAGGACACTTCTAAATGTTATACCCACTTCTTTAAAATGCATCTCATTGCCTGAGGTTCCATTATCCATTGTTAACCTTTGCAAATTTACCTTCAGTCCTTTGCTTCTCTCTTCCATTTTACATGGCTAAACCACAATTCTGGTTTGCTATGCTTGCATAAGCAATTGAACTTGGCTGGAAAAAGACACACAGCCATGGTAACTCTGAAGTGAACCTGTGTTCTCACCCCCTCAGGTTAATTTCTTTAATGCATTTACCCTGCCTTCTTAGACAGCTGTTTAACATCTTCTAAACCTGAGGATACATCCCCACTCACAAGTCATTATCTTGCCACTTACCTCTAAGAAAAAAGTCAGAAATCAGTAACAGCCCCTGTATACTCCTGCTATTGCATCTAACAACCTTCCTACATCTGAATCCACTGTTAACACTCCAGTAACTGGATAAACTCACAATTCCAAAGACCAAATTTACATGCATTGGGTTCCATTTTGCTCTTGAAATTGTCTACTTTCCTTGTGAATTTTTTTCCTCTCAGTTGGGACACTTCTGTGAACTTGTAATTGTGTTTTATAGCTAACATCTTAAAATAATAATAATCTCTTGACCTGTATCTCCCTGAAATACTACCAAATTGCTCTGGTCTGTTCTCCTGTATGGAAAAAACACATCTCCACCTCTTCTCAAATTGCTTAAGGTCATTAGTAGCCTTCATATTCTCAAGTCCAATTTTTACTTCTCAGTTTTCATCTCACATCACCTGTCAACATTGGACACAGCTGATAACTTACTCTTCTTCCTGAAACTCCTAATCTTGCCTGTTAGGATTCCATTCTGTATTTCTCTTTTGCTTTTCTTCCTTAATGGCTGTTCCTTAGTCTCCTTCCTACTTCCTCATTTTCCAGCCTCAAAATGCTGGAGTGCCTTGAATTCAAATTTCACAACTTAGACTGCTTCTCCACTCTCTGTTCTCTCTCCCTAAGCAATCCCATCCAGATCTGTGGCTCAGTGAAACCCACATTTGAATCTATGTATCATACATTACCCTGAGCTCACACTTAACTCTACAGCACTGAATGGCTAACAGGCATCACAAACAATACAACCAAAACCAAACTCTTATGTTTCCCCCCAAACTCTGATGAGGTCTTCTCTTTTCATTGTAGGTTAATTCCACTCTTCCAGTTAAGGCTAAAAACTTTGAAGTCATCCTTGATTTTTTTTTATTAAAGTATCATTGATATACAGTGTTAGGAAAATTTCAAATGAACAACATTGTGGTTTCAACATTCACCCATATTATCAAGTCCTCATACCCACCCATTGCAGTCACTGCCCATCAGTGTAGTAAAATGCTATACAGTCATTACTTCTTTCCATGTTGTACTGCCTTCTCCATGACCTACATATATTATGATTGCTAATTACAGTACCCCTTAATCCCCTTCTCTGCCCCCACCCTCTCCAACCCAATCCCTTTGCTAACTACTAGTCACTTCTTGGAGTCTGTGAGTGTGCTACTGTTTTGTTCCTTCAGTTTTGCTTTGTTGTTAAACTACACAAATGAGGGAAATCATTTGGTACTTATCTTTCTCCGCCTTGCCTATTTAACTGAGCATAATACTCTCTAGCCCCATCCATGTTGTAGCAAATGGTAGGATTTGTTTTTTTTTTTTAACCACTGAATAATATTCCATTGTGTATATGTACCACATCTTCTTTATCCATTCATCTACTGATGGACACTTAGGTTGCTTCCATATCTTGGCTATTTTAAATAGTGCTGCAATAAACGGGTGCATATGTCTTCTTGAAACTGGGAACTTGTTTTCTTTGGGTAAATTCCTAGGAGTTGAATTACTGGGTCAAATGGTATTTCTATTTTTAGTTTTTTGAGGAACCTCCATATTGCTTTCCACAACGGTTGAACTAATTTACATTCCCACCAGCAGTGTAGGAGGGTTCCCCTTTCTTCACATCCTTGTCAGCATTTGTTGTTCTTGTCTTTTTATGTTGGCCATCCTAACTGCTGTAAGGTGATATCTCATTGTGGTTTTAATTTGCATTTCCCTGATGATTAGCGATGTGGAGCATTCTTCCATGTTCCTGTTGGCCATCTGATTTTCTTCTTTGGAAAAGTGTCTGTTCATATACTCCATTTTTTTAATCAGATAATTTGCCTTTTAGGTGTTAACCCCTTGTCAGATACGTTTACAAATATATTCTCACATACTGTAGGATGCCTTTTTGTTCTACTGATGTGTCCTTTGCTGTACAGAGCTTTTTAGCTTGATGTAGTCCTATTTGTTCATTTTTGCTTTTGTTTCCCTTGCCCAAGGAGATGCAGTCAGGAAAAAATTGCTCATGTTTATATTCAAGAGATTTTTGCCTATGTTTTCTTCTAAGAGGTTTATGATTCATGACTTACATTCAGGTCTTTGATCGATTTCGAGTTTAGTTTTGTGTAGGGGGTTAAACAATAATCCAGTTTCATTCTCTTGCATGTAGCTGTCCAGTTTTGCCAACACCAGTTGTTGAAGAGGCTGTCATTTCCCCATTGTATGTCCATGGCTCCTTTATTGTATATTAATTGACCATATATGCTTGGGCTTATATCTGGGCTCTCTAGTCTGTTCCATTGGTCTGTGGGTCTGTTCTTGTGTCAGTACCAAATTGTTGTGATTACTGTCACTTTGTAGTAGAGCTTGAAGTCAGGGAGCATAATCCCCCCAGCTTTATTCTTCCTTCCCAGGATTGCTTTGGCTATTAGGAGTCTTTTGTGGTTCCATATGAATTTTAGAACTATTTGTTCTAGTTTGTAGAATGCTGTCGGTATTTTGATGGGGATTTCATTGAATCTGTAGATTGCTTTGTTCAGGATGGCCATTATGACAATATTAATTCTTTCTATCCATGAGCACAGAATGTATTTCCATTTATTGGTGTCTTCTTTAATTTCTCTCATGAATGTCTTGTAGTTTTCAGGGTATAAGTTTTTCACCACCTTGGTTAGGTTTATTCCTAGGTATTTTATTCTTTTGGATGCAATTGTGAATGGAATTGTTTTCCTGATTTCTCTTTCTGTTAGTTCATCGTTAGTATATAGGAATGCACCAGATATCTGTGTATTAATTTTGTATCCTGCAACTTTGCTGAATTCAGTTATTAGTTCTAACAGTCTTTTGGTGGAGTCTGTAGGGTTTTCTGTGTAAAATACCATGTCGTCTGCAAACAGTGACCGTTTAACTTCCTCCTTACTAATTTGGATACCTTTTATTTCTTTGTGTTGTCTAATTGCCATGGCTAGGAACTCCAGTACTATGTTCAGTAAAAGTGGTGAGAGTGGGCATCCTTGTCTTGTTCCCAGTCTTAGAGAAAAAGCTTTTAGCTTTTCACTGTTAAGTATGATGATCGCTGTGGGTTTGTTGTATATGGCCTTTATTATGTTGAGGTACTTAACTCTATACCCATTTTGTTGAGAGTTTTTATCATGACTGGCTGTTGAATTTTGTCATATGCTTTTTCACCATCTGTTGAGATGATCATGTGATTTTTGTCCTTTTTGTTGATGTGGTATATGATGTTGATTGATTTTCAAATATTGTATCATCCTACCATCCTCGCATCCTGGAATAAATCCTACTTGGTTGTTATTCGTGATCTTTTTGATGTATTTTTGAATTCAGTTTGCTGATATTTTGTTGATGATTTTTGCATCTATGTTCATCAGGGGTATTGGTCTATAATTTTCTTTTTTTGTGGTGTCTTTGTCTGGTTTTGGTATTAGAGTGATGCTGGCCTCATAGAATGAGTAGAAGTATTCCTTCCTACTTTTTGGAATACTTAAGGAGGATGGGTATTAGCTCTTTTAATGTTTGATAAGATTCAGCTGTTAAGCCATCTAGCTCAGGGGTTTTGTTCTTAGGTAGTTTTTTGATTACCGATTCAATTTCATTCATCCTTGATTGTTTAATACTTCACATCTGCCCCATCTGCAAATCCCAGCAGTATTATCTTCAGAGTATGCCCAGAATCTGATGTCTGCTCACTACCTCCATCTTCTTATACCTGGACCATTGCAAAGGCTCCCTAACTGATCTCCTGTGTCAGTACTTCCTTCCACATGGTTTTATGCACCCAATTGAGTTGGAGAGATGTCTTTAAAAGTCAGTATCATTCCTATCTTAACACTCACCAGTGGCTTCCCATCTGTGCGGAAGTTGGGGTTCATGGCCAGGATCCTCACTGAACTTAAACCACCTGATGATGTAACTGGGCTGTTGCCAGGCTACCACTTCCACACCTTTAGGCAATAAGCTATTATTGTGCTATATAGAGAGCTCGGCCCAGTGCTCTGGGCAGAGGCAGAGACGCTAGTGCTCGACCTACCGCCAGGAGAACAAGCCAGGTAATAAACCCTTTCACCTCAAAGAACATTTTGCTGTCAATTTCTTTGGTCACATTGACTCCATAGCTAACTTGCCCGGGGCTGAATCCCATTGGCAAGATACCATGTCACTCAAAATAAAAGCCAGAATTCTTAACCATGGTCTACAAGGTCTTGTGTAAACTGCCCCTACCCACATTACCTCCTGTTTCATATCCAGTGATTTTTTTTCTCTCGCTTGTTATCCTTCCTTTTTCTCCACTATCCTTTCTGTCTAGAATTTTCCTCCCCTTATTACCTACTTGGTACCTGTTTCTTTAGTTCCTTGCTCAAATCTCACCTCATTAGAAAGGTCTTTCCCATGACAGCTCAGCACTCCACTCTCTCTCCCTTACCCTATTTTTCTTACACCATTTGCCATATATTGTGTTATACATTTGCTCAGTGGCTGTCTCCCACTAGAGTGATAGCTCTGTGTGATGTATCAGATAAATACTTGTTGAGTGAAAAGATACTTGCTGTCTTGCCAATGGGTTTCAGCCCCGGACAAGTTCACTATCGATTCAGTGTGACCAAAGAAATGACAGAAGAACATTCTTGGGGTGAAAGGGTTATACCCAACTTTATTTCCATGGTGGCAGGTCAATCACTAGATTCCCGTCCACTCAGAGCGAGTCTGCATGCAGCAAGCTGGTCTCTGCCTCTGGGCCTCTCTACCCCTGCAGCCATCTCAGTCTCTGTCCTCAGTGCTGCCACCACTCCAGTCTCATCTCTGCTCTCGTGCAGAATTGCAGTCATGCCACCATGTCTCCCAGAGCACTGCATGGAGCTCTTTGTATAGAGTCACTAACAATGTATTGCCCACACCTGTGTAGTGAGCTAGCTAACCAGGGCCAGGTGAGAATCCTGGCCACAGGAACCTTCACTTTATCCACACTTGCCTACAAAAATATGTACGAAGTAAAACATTGTAATTCTCAGAAGCAAAAGGCATATGATTCCTTTTGCCTGCTTTCTAAAGAATGATAGAATTATAAATCCAGTCCTGGTGTCACAAAAAAAAGGGAAAAGCTGGGTTATTCCTAATATGGATAAAATATTGTATTAGATGACGTTTAAATTTTTATTTTAATTTGCATATGTATAGTGAATCTTAAACAGATTACTTAAAATTTCTTTCTAATGGGAGATCTCAAGCTTCTAAATGAACAAAAGATCCATATTGCAACCAGTAGATTAATGCATATCAACCAGTAGAAGGGGAGAACTTTCAGCCCTCAGGCTGTATGTAGGCATGATTTAATGTGATCCTATGAGTGGGTGGATGAAGAAAAAGTGAAGTCATTAAGCCTCTGATTGTAAAAAGGACTTTAAAAGGTTTTGCTGAAATTTTTACCTACCTCTTTTTTTTTTCCTTTATTCTTACCTTCCTCTCAAACTTGGCATAGCGTCATGATTAAAAGCATGGGTTTTTAAATCAAAATGACATCTAAGGTCTCAAACTAGAGCTTATGTTTCCTCATCTGTTTGGCTTAATAGGACAAGGCTGTTTGTCAAAAGTAAATGAAGTTTTATAAATAATCTAGCAGCACCTGGCACATACATGCTCCACTACTAGTGGTTATCATTCATTCATTCAAGGAAAGCATATTGAGCTGTGTATCATGTCTTAGGAACGTAGTATTAAGCAAATTCACTTGGTCTCTGCCCTTCTGGAGTTTATGTTTTAATTAACTATTACATAACTACAAGGAAACTCTTTGTGTTCTCCAAGTTGTGATATGAAGCTTTCATTCACTTATGTGGAAAAAAACAGGAAAACTTTAACAAAAAATATTACTAGAAAAGGAGAGTAAAAACTTCCAGGACAGGAAGTTTTCTTCCTGCCTTTCTGACAGCTCCTCTCATTCATTTTTGCAGACTCATCCTCCTCTACTCCACTATCAAATGTTGAGGTTCTTCAAGAATCAGTCCCTTGGAAGTGACATCAGCAAAAATGGCAAGTAGGAAGCTCCAAGGACCTGTCCCTCCACATAAACAGCAAATAAATCTTCAAAAACTATCAGAATCAAGTTTATGTTTTCTCTGGAAACTAGTCAAAGGTTTAGTAACCATGCAAATATTTAATCAAGAAAAAGGTGGTTGAATCTCACTAGGAGAGCTTTGTGTCATTTAAACTTATCCTGGGCCCATTTCCTCATCCCCAGTTTGTAGCAGTTTTGAAGACAACAACCTGCATTTCTAGTATAAGTTACTGGTGCTAGAGGGAGCAGAATGGATCTTCTCAAAGAATTATGGTGGTTTATTTTGACCTGTCTGGTAGCTCCCTGAAAGACTAGCACAAAGGGCTTGCGCTTATTTTGCCAACTCAGAACTCTCCCAAATCAGAGGTGACTGCTCAGGGGGCATTTGTCAAAAACATATAAAGGTGGGTTTATCAGCTGCTGCCACCTGGGGAAAGGAATAATAATTGGGGCAAACAATAGACACACCAAAAAGCCTGGGAGGGAAGGCTGAGTGATATGCTTTGGAGAATAAATTGTTTGAATAAGGATCTCACATATTCCTGGGAATCTAAAAAGTTACATGCACATCCGTGGGTGGGCCAAATGCTCAGAAAAAGACCCTAAACTCTCACCTTTGGTTAACTCAGGCTCTGAACAAATAGGAAAAGAAGGCTAAAATGGATTTGTAAATTGCCACCTGACTGTTAAAACCATGCCCCAACACAAACACAGAGCCCACTAGAAAAAAATGAAGTTTTTTCATTTTTTGGTTCTAGACATTTAAGAAAATCTCTCTTGAGTCACTAACTGACCATAAAGCAAACAGAACAGTGACTGTAGTGGCCACACACAACAAGGGATACAAACTTTACAAACTTAGTTCAGAAAAGTTATTGAAATAAACAGCAACCACAACCCTCAACAAC
Source organism: Smutsia gigantea (assembly GCA_032199065.1). Classification (NCBI taxonomy): domain Eukaryota; kingdom Metazoa; phylum Chordata; class Mammalia; order Pholidota; family Manidae; genus Smutsia; species Smutsia gigantea. Next base: position 10,955 of record JAVSCE010002120.1, read on the forward strand.
AAAAAACTAGGAAGGGAGGAGAATCTGACTTAGATTATAATAATCAAAATGTCTAGTCTTCAACAAAATACTACATGGCAGGCAAAAAAACAAGATACTATTGCCCATATACAGGAAAAAAAAATTCCCTGGAAGGACAAATGTTGGACTTATTAGACAAAGACTTTCCACTGAGTCTTTACAGTGGAATAACTAAAGCAAATCAGGACAGCCTTATCTCACCAGAGAATATTAATATGGAGATTGAATGTGTAAAAAAGAACCAAATAGAAATTATAGAGTTAAAATACACAAAACTGAAACTAAAAATTCACTGGAGGGATTCAACAGCAGATGTGAGCAGTCAGAAGAAAGAATCAGCAGACTTCAAGATACATCAACTAAGATGACCCAGTCTGAGGAGCAGAAAGGAAAAAGAATGAAAAATAAACGGCACCTAAGAGACCTATAGAACAATATTAAGAATACCAATATGTGCTTAATGGGGGTCCCAGAAAGAAAGTAGAGAGTGGGACAGAAAGAATATTTGAAGAAATAATGGTCAAGAACTTTGACCATTACTGATGAGACAGATGAATTTAGATGCCCAAGAAGCTCAAGGTAAGGTAAAGTTGAAGAGACACACCAAGACAGGTTGTAGTCAAAATGGTCAAAAGTCAATGGCAAAAAGAATCCTGAAAGCAAGAGAGAAGCAAGTCTTCACATACAAGGGGACGTCAATAAGATTAACAGCTGATTTCTCACCAGAAACTATGGAAGCTAGGAGGCAGTTCAGTGATATATTCAAAGTACTGAAAGAAAAATGTCAGCTGAATTCTATATCCAGCAAAACTACAAAGGAAAAATTAAGACATTCTCAGATAACAACTGAAGAGTTTGTCACTAGTAGACCTGTCGTACAAGAAATACTAAAGGAATTCCTTAAGCCTGAAATGAAAGGACAGTAACTTGAATCCACACAGAGAAATAAAAAAAGTTAAAGTAGGTATGTAAGTAAATATAAAAGTTGGTGTTAATGCATTTTTGTTAGTAACTTTTTTTCCTGCATGATTTAAAACAACTAACAAAAACTAATTAAAAGTCTGTCATGGGGCACACAATGTATAAAGATGTAATTTGTGATAACATAAGGAGAGGATGAAGCATAGGAGAGAAGTTTTTTATTCTATTGAAGCTAAGTTTTTTATCCTAACTTGATTGTTACAAGTTGTTAATTATAATCTCTAGGACAATTAAGAAAGTAACTAAAAATTACCTAGTAAAACAAATGAGAAATGAAATAAAAGGTACTCTTGAAAATATCTAACACAAAAGGCAGTACATGGGAAATTGAGCAATAAAAAATACATATACCATGTGTGGAAGAGCAAATGGCAAAATAAGTCCTTATCACTAATCACATTGTGTAAATGCATTAAATTCCAATTAATAGGCAGAAAAATTGGCAGAATAGAATTTTTTTAAATGTTCTATTTCATATGTTCAAGAGACTCCAAAGCCAGACAAATAAGTTGAAAACGAAAGTATGGCAAAAATATTCCAAGATATCTCAAGTACATGTGCAGTAGTCTCTGGTATAGAATATATGTTCTAAATAAACCAGTCTCAACAAATTTTAAAAAGACTGAAATCATACCAGTTATCTTCTCTGACTTCAGTGGAATGAAACTACATATAGCACACCCTTATACCACCAGTGGATTGAAGATGAAATCACAAGAGAATTTAAAAAAATAAGATGAATTAAAAAAAATAGAAACATGGGATGCAGTAAAAACAGTGCTCAGAGGGAAATTTGTTAGCTGTAAGTGCCTACATTTAAAATAATCTAGAATCAATAATCTAGCCTTCAACATGAAGAAGGAGAAAAAGAGAAAACTAAATCCAAAGCTAGCAGAAGGAAGGAAATAACAAAGATTAGAACAGAGATAAATGAAATAGACAATAGAAAACAGTAGACTCAAACCAAAAGTTGGTTCCTTGAAAAGATCAATAAATTAACCTTTAAATATAATGACCAAGAACAAAGATTACTAAATTACTAAAATCAGGAATAAAGCGAGACATTACTACAACTACTACTACTGCCTATGTGCCAACAAATGAGATGACCTGAGTCAAATGGACAAATTCCATGAAACTACCAAAAAAGAAAACAGATGGACCTATATAACAGTACAAGTAAAGAGGTTGACTCACTAATCAAAAAACTTCCAATAAGAAAAGCTCAGAATCAAATGGCTTCACAGGGGATATCTAACACTTAAATGTTAAGTCCTTCTCAAACTTAAAACAAAAAATACATGAAGAAATACTTCCTAAGTCATTCTGTGAGGCCAGCGTTATTTTGATAACAAAGTCAGGCACATCAAAAGAAGATAATATTTATTACAGGCCAATATCCTTAATAAATACAGCTATAAAGATCCTGAACAAAAGTGAATCCAGCAGCTTAATTAGAAAGATTACATACCATGAGAAATGAGGATCCACAGGAATACTATTAGAGCCAACAAGCACTTCAAACAAATCACAAGATACAGGACCAACATACAAGAATCAGTTGTCTTTCTATACAATTGCAACAAACATTTCAAAAATGAAATTAACACAAGTCCATTGACAGTGTCAAAAAGAATAAAATGAAATGCAAACGTGTGAGTTAAATGAGGTATAAGACTTGTACACTGAAAACTATAAAACTATTGAAAGTCAAGAAGACCTAATAGACATTCCATGTTCATGTATTCAAAGATGTAAAAGGCAATACTCCCTAAGTGAATCTACACATTCATTGCAATGCCTTTTTTCATAGAAATTAACAAATTGATCCTAAAACACATGTGGAATTGTAAGGGACTTCAAAACAAAACAAAAAAAAGAACCAAGACTCATATGTCCTGATTTCAAAGGTAATTATAGAGCTACAGTGATCAAAACAGTGAAGTACTGGTAGAATTTTAGATATGTAAGTAAATATAATAGAATTAAGAACACAGAAATAAACCCATATTTCTATGATCAATTGATTTTTGACAGATGTCAAGACAGCTCAGTGGGGGAAAATAGCATTTTCAGTAAATGCAGAGAAAACCGGATATCTACATGGCAAAGGAATGAATTTGGACTCTTACCTCACCCCATATAACATTAACTCAAAATGATTCAGACTTAAATGTAACAAGAAAACTATACAAATCTGAAAAAAAACATTGGGGTAAGACTACATGACTGGGTTTACCAATAAATTCTTAGATGAGACATCAGCACAAGTAATAAAATGAAAAATACGTAAATGCTGGACTTAATTTAAAACGTTTGTGCATCAATACTATCAAGGGAAAAGTGCCCACTGAATCTGAAAAAAATACTTGCAAATCATTATCTCTTAAGGTTCTATTCTCTAGAATTAATAAATCTTATAAGTAATCAATAAAAAGACAATTTAAAAATAGACAACAGGCGTGTGCAGCCTGAGAAACGGCAGCGCTCAGAGTGGGCTCCTGGTACCGACCCAGGATTCAAGATGGCAGCTTGACAGGTGAAACGGAGAACTCCTCCCAAAACCACAAATAGTACAAAAATATAGTTAATTAATACAACCAACCCTAAAACAGCAACAAGAAAGAAGGCTGAACCGGACTGCGTACAGACCTCACGAACAGAACACACCTCACAAAACGGTATAGTACGAAAGCCTTGATCTGGCAGGACCCAAGCCCTTTCCCCACTCCAGTTCACCAGCGGGAGGAAGAGAAGCGGAGCGGGGAACGGGTGGAAGCTTGGGACTGCTGAACACCTAGCCCTAGAGATCTGCATTGCAAGCAGAAACCTATATTGTGTGGTGCCCTGGATGTTGAGGAGCTCAGACAGGTGAAGTGCTTGACAGACTGACATTCCGGCCATTTGTGGAGGAGGGGATCCACATCTGGCCACTCTGTGTCAAGAAAACGCAGGCAGTCTGAGAGACTTCCTAGCAGCAAGAGGGCTGCTGAAGGGGCAGGGTTTGCACAGAACTTGCTGCATGGGAGAAGGGAGAGTTGGACAAGGTTGTCTGGGTGCGCTCTGCCCACCTGGTTGGGAACTTTGAGGAGCTTCAGGTACTCCATCGCCCTGGCTTACCTACTTAGATCCAAGGCCCCTCAACTGTGACATGCAACCTGCTGCACCTTCCTCCTGGCCTGCTGGAACTGGTTCACAAACTGGCTTTCACTGTTCTGGCATCAGGCCAGCCAAAGGGAGGCTCCATCTACAACAGCTAGAGACAAAAAGCACAGAGGCTTACACCTGTCTGATTGGCCCACTGGCTCTAACACGAGACAGGCACGCAGATAGAAATCAGGAAACAGATCTTTCCTCCCCCAAGTCACCAGCTCCACTCCTCTACGACACTCAACCTCATTCTAGGGGCTGAGCAGCTCCAGACACTGGAGCTTCAGTGCACTAGTGGGCACCACACAGAAATACGAAAAGTCAAAAGAATATGGTTTAGACCAAAATCTCACAAACCCCAGAAAAAGCGCCAAATGAAACAACTCACCAATCTTCCTGAAAGAGAGAACAAAATAAAAATTGTAAACATGCTTATGGAGATACAGAAAAATATTCAAGAACTCAGGAACGAATTTAACCCAGAGATTCAATCATTAAGAGATTCCATATCTGACATGAAACATACAATGGAGGGATTTAAAAGCAGATTAGATGTAGTAGAAGAGACAGTAAATGGAATAGAAATTAGAGAAGAGGAATACAAAGAAGCTGAGGCACAGAGAGAAAAAAGAATGTGTCAGAATGAAAGAATATTGAGAGAACTGTGTGACCAATCCTAACGGAACAATCTTCACATTATAGGGGCACCAGAAGAAGAAGAGAAAAAGCGATAGAAAGTGTCATTAAGGAGGTAATTGCTGAAAACTTCCCCAATCTAGGGAAAGAGATAGTCTCTCAAGCCATGGAGATGCACAGATCTCCCACCACAAGGGACCCAAGGAAGACAACGCCAAGACATATAATAATTAAAATGGCAAAGATCAAGGATAAAGACAGACTTTTAAAAGCAGCTAGAGAGAGAAAAAACATCACCTATAAAGGAAAACCCATCAGGCTATCATCAGACTTCTCAACAGAAACCTTATTTCTCAACAGAAGGCCAGGAGGGAGTGGCATGATATATTTAATGCAATGAAGCAGAAGGGCCTTGAACCAAGAATACTCTACTAGGCAAGGTTATCGTTTAAATTTGAAAAAGGGATTAAACAATTTTCAGAGAAGTAAAATCTGAGAGAATTTACCTCCCACAAACCACCTCTCCAGTGCATTTTGGAGGGACTCCTATAGATGGAAGTATTCCTAAGGCTAAATAGATGTCACCCAAGGGATAGACAAAGAGTACAAAATATGACATACAAAATTGAGCACATTACCTTGCCCTTCAATTTGGATGATCTCTGAATGTTTCCTATCAGTAAATACTAAAAGTAGCTCACATTCATTGAGTGTTTACTATGCTTGGGGTAAAATACTTTCATTAGTTTGTTTAATCCTCACAAAAACCTCATATATTATTTGCTTTTTGCAGTGAGAAAATTGAGAGGTAAAGTAACTTGATAATCACACACCTTGTAACTAAGGCTAACTTTGAACAAACGGATCCTGACTTCTCAAAGGCTATGTTCTAAATGATACTGCTGGATGATCTTTTTTTTTTTTAGAAACTAGAGGACGTCCTTGTTCCTTTTCTCCTCTACATGCCTTAATTATATCTTGCCTTGACTTCTCTCCTGAAATCCAGCTTCCCATATGTAACAGCCTACTCAACATCTCCATTTGGATGTCCAGTAGACATCTGAAACTTACCGTCCAAACCAAATTCCTTATCTTCAACTCTAAACCTGTTGTTCAGTTGTTATTCTCATTTCATTTATGCCAACTCCATCCTTCACATTGCTGAGGCTAAAAACTTTAGAATTGTAACATCATTCTATGTTGACAGATAGTAAATGCACTAGAAAGGGTGAGGATTTAACAAAATGGGTAACTGTTGAACCACTGTGTGGTATATTTAAAACCAATATAAGATTGTATATCAACGATATCTCAATCAACAAATGCTCAAACTTTTTAAAGTGATATCTCAGTTTAAAAAAAAAAACTTTGGAGCGTCCTTTATTTTCCTCTTTAACACACACACCCATTCTCAAGAAATTGTGTGGGCTCAACCTTTGAAATAGAATCAGAGTCTGGCCAATCGTCAGTTCCTTCACTGCCACCATCCTGACTCAAACCACTCAGTCCCTCATCTGGACTATAGCTCTGTTGCCTACTACTTGATCTCTCTGGTTCCACCTTGCTTCCTATAGTCTGTGCTCAACAGGGTGGGTAGTAATGCTTTTTTTAAATTATTTCTTAAAGAATAGTTGACATATAATATCATGTTAGTATCTGGCATACAATTGTGATTCAACAATTATACACATGAAATGTTCACTATAGTAAGTGTAGTTACCATCTGACACCATACAAAACTATTACAATATTACTATATTCCCTATGATGTACTTCTCATCACTGTGACTTATTTAATTTACAATTGGATGTTTGTACCTCTTTATCCTTCATTTATTTCACCTAACATCTAGTGATGCTTTTAAAAAATCATACTGTGTCACTCATCTGCTCAGAACTTTTCAGTGGCCCCCTATTTCACTTAAAGTGAAACCAAAAGTTGTAACAATAACCTACAAAAGCTGTTTGAACTGGGTCCTCTCTATCATCTCCAGTTCTCCACCCTTGCTTGCTCCAATTGCCTCCTTGTTCTTCAGATACTCTGGACATGCTACTACTTGAGGGCTCTTGCACAAGCTATTTACTCAGCATTCTTCTGCTATATATCCACTTGGCTAACTCCCTCATCTCCTTTAAATCCTTGCTCAAATGTCACTTTTTCATTGGGGCCTAATTTGATCATCACATATTAAAAATTGCATTCCTTCCACCTGCATGCATGATTGCCCTTTCTCTGCTCTGTTGTTTTACTGGTGACAGTTGTCACCTTCGAGCATGTTTTATAATTTACTTACTAAATTATAAACTGTTTATTGGCTATCTCCTGCCCACTGATGTAAGCTCCATACAGTAGGAATTTTCTCTTTTGCTTACTGATATATCCCAGGCATTTGGCTCATAGTTGATCCTCAATAAATATTTGATGCATGAATGATACAAGGAATGTAAAAAACGTAATTTTTTAACACTACATAATTGTTAGGTATAGCAGAAGTCAAAGTTGAAATTATAAATTGTATACAAATTAAAAAACTAGAACATTTCATATGAATAAAATCTAAATCCAAAGGAAAAAATCATAACTTTAAAGAAACATAATGCCAAACATAATTAATGGGATTAAATATCTGACAATGTTTTCTGTACCATCACCTCCTGCATCCATCTCTGCAAGGATACTAGACTTTCTCTCCCAAAGTTACTGCATCAGAATGGTAGTTTTCGAAGTGTAGTCATTGAACCATCAACATCAGCATTACCTGGGAAATTGTTACAATGTAAATTCTGATTTAATAAGACCTATGAGTGATTCTGATGCACATCATTGTTTGAGATTCAATACATTAGAATTGGGGAGCTTATTTCTTACTGCTTTTCTCCTTCTATGACCCAAATAGAGGAGTAGAGTCTACTTACTCAAACACTTTATTTTGCTTAGGGAGACAAATTTAATGAATCAGACAAGTATAATAGATAAATAGTTCAGCCATGTTAGTACAAAATTTAATTTTTGATGCATTCTGTCTACCATGTAAATCTGTTTTTCATGATGAGCCAAGACAAAAATATTGTGCAGAAGAAAATTCACAATCATAGATTTATATCTGCCTTACGGTTTTTATCCTGATGTTGATAATCACAGACAGGTCTTTACAGAATATCTTATAATATTTCTGAAAAGAAGTATCAAGACCTATATTGAGAGCATTTTAAAATGTACTGAAGGACATAAAGCAATTTGACTAAATTAACAGCCATTTAATTTTCCTGGATGGGATTACTTAATATTGTAAAGGAGGACAGTGCTTCCAAATCAATAAATAAAAGTAATGAGTTCCAATCACAGACACAACTTTGGGTAAGTGAGCGTTGTATTTGACAAGTTCATTCTAAATTTTATCTTGTGAAATGAATTAATGAAAAGTTCAGAATTATTGAAAAAAGAGAATGAGGGAGAGCTTTTCATACCACACAGTAAAATTTACTATGAAGCTGAAGTGTTTTTAAATGTATGTTATGGGTATTGGAAGAAACAAATACTGCATGGAAAAAGACATATATTCCAAACAATGTATGGGAATACTGCAGTTCAAAACTAGATCAATGTGGTTATATACAAAGCAGTATATTATAAAGGACATATTCTAATCAAATTGATGGGATATTCAAGAAATGATGTTGAAACAATTAGCTACCCATTCTGAGAAGAAAATTAGATCCTCTCTTCACATCATACTCCAAAATAAATTCTTAGTTATTAATGTCATTAAATATTAAGAATTAAAGTATAAACTAGACTAGTTTTGATTTAGGAGTGATAGGATATGAAACCGAGACACCATGGAGGAAAAGACTGATAGATTGGACACATACAAATTAAAACCTTCATGAAAAAAATGCACCACAAATTAAAGATAAATTATGGATTTGGAGAAAATTATTGCAAGGCATGAAAGAATCAAGAAGTTAATATGTATACTATATAAAGAGCTAAAATTAGTAACAAGATAAACAACTCAACAAAATAAGAACATACCTTAATAGATGAATCAAAAGAAATACAAATGGCTGATGAACATACCAGAAATGCTCAATTTCACATATAAACCAAGAAATACAAAGAATGATGAATTTCTAGTTCAAGATTAGACTAGCATCTACATGTACCTCTTTTTCAAGCTTCCATTTTATTTTCCTAATTTCATAGTTATATACTCTTATGTTTATATCACCTCATGATTTTTACAGATAATAAAACTAGGGTACAAAGTAGTTCAATTAGTTGGCCAAAGTCACACAGATAATAATAACAGTGGCAGAGCTAGAACAGTTTGGCTCTAGGATGTACCCTCTAAATTTGTACACCATGCTACCTCTAAATGAATTAAAGCTGTTCTTAAATGTGGTCTCATAGTGGTCAAGACACTTTCAGAAGATCTATAATGTCAAACCTTTTCCTAACAATTAAACATTATTTGGCTTTTTTATGAGTGTACAGTGAAGTTTTCCTGAGGCTATGTGGCATGTGATGTTGCAAAAGACTGAAAGCAGAAGCAGATAAGAGAATCCAGCTGAGTACCATCAAGCCAGTTATTAGATTTACGAGAATGTAAACAGCCACTCACTTCGAAAAATGTTTTTTCATAAAAGTATTTGTTAACATATACTTGATTATTATTGGAAGTGAATTAATAAATATGTTTAAATTTTCTCCGTTTTGATTTCTAATATGGTAAATATTGCTGGGTAAAACCTATGTAAACAAAAGCTTTTGCAGTTTCAATAATTTTTAAGGATATAAAGTGTTCCTGAGACCCAAAGTTTGAGAACTACAGAATTAAAGAATTACCTTTAGCTGAACCAGTTGCGCCCCTATTCCCCTTTTCATTCCCATTACATATACAGAGCATATCCTAGGGGAATCTATGGCTTTTGCCCCCAAGAATAAAACCTAGAAAATTGTTCTCCAGGCTAAAGCACTGTTTCCCAAAGTATAGAAAACCATTCAAGATGATACTGTCACTGTCAGCCCACTTCTACTCTCTGGGCAAAAACCTTTGCCCAAGTAAAAACTGTTCATTGAGCAGCACCCTCTATGCAGTAAATAAGTCATCCCCACCCAGCATGCTGGCAAATGTAATTGGGCCGCCTGTTAGGGCATACTTATCTAGGATCATCAGCAAGGGACGTCCTGCATGACAAAGGCATATCTCATGTTTGTAATCAGCTGTGGCTGCAAGAGCACTTGATTCTGGTGTTCCATTTACAATATGGGTTTTAAAGTTTCCTTTTAAGATTAATTTTAAAAAGTAGGTTGATTTAAAGAAAAATCTTAACATTATGTGAATACACCAAAAATCGTTAAGTGAGGGAAGTTTGAGAAACACTGCTCTAAAGCAAGTCATTGATCTGTCTGGAGTGGTCTTTGGTATGGTTGTTGAGGTCTGAGAAAAAGAAGCAAAGCTTGGTATAACTCCACACCCCACATGAAGGGAGATCAAAAAAGAAGGAACTCTGCACAAGAATGGAAGATCAAACTGCTGCTTTTTGGCATCCGTGAAGGGTTCCTAGCCTCTATTTATGTTGCTCCCCCCAATTGAACATGTTTATCAACGTGTTTTGTTCACTTACACGCAACTTATGTCCATCTTTGTATTGTGAGGACTTAATTACCCTGTAAAACACTATGTGAGATGATATACCTGATAAGTATAATAGTTCCCTACAACTCAACAACAACAAAAAATCTGATTAAAAATCAGACAAAAGACTTGAATAGACATTTCTCCAAGGAAGGTAGGCAAATGGTCAAAAAGCACATGAAAAGAAAAGGTGCTCAACATCATTTAACACTGAGGAAATATAAATCAAAACCATAATGAGATGCCACTTCATACCCACTAGGATGGCTATTATTTTAAAAAATAAGTGTGGTACGGATATGGGGAAACTGGAACCCTTATGCGTTGCTGGTGGGAATGTAAAATGGTAAGCCATTATTGAGAACTGTATGGAGATTCTTCAAAAAATTTAAAATACCTTTTTTTCGGCTTCGGCGTGCAACTCGGCTCAGTCCAGTTGAAGATGCTGACAAACCTAAGGGCTGGTTCCTGAAAGACACAATTGTGTTTGAAAGAAGCTTTGACTTCCGGGAAGATGGCGGCGTGAGCAGGGCAGCAGAAATCTCCTCCCAACACTATATTTACGAAAATACAGAAAATACAACTATTCCTAAAAGAGAGACCAGAATACACAGGAAAGCGCACAGCATGCAGCTACACCCAAGGGTACTCAGCACCCCAAGAGGTGGAGCTATAAAGGGCTCTGCGGAGCAGCGGGGCCACAGCTGTGGAATAGTGGGGCAACAGCGCCACCTACACCATCCGCACAGAATCTACTCCCGGTGTGCTTTTTTGTTTTGTTTTGTTTTGTTTTTTGCTGTTTTGTTTTTTCTTTTTTCTTTTCTTTCTTTTTTTTTCTCTTTTTAAAGTCTTAAAGAGCCCAGCTGACATACTACCAGCAACCACTTCTATAGTCATGAAAAGACAGAGGAATATGGTCCAGACTAAAATCAACGAGACACCCCAGAGAGGGAGCCTGAAGGGATGGAAATGCAGTCTTCCTGAAAAAGAATTCAGAATAAAAGTCATAACCATGCTGATGGATCTACAAAGAAATGTGCAAGAGCTGAGGGAGGAACTGAGGAAAGACAATGCAGAAATCAGACAAGCGATCGATGGGCTTAACAGCAGACTGGATGAGATGCAAGAGACAGTCAATGGAATAGAAATCAGAGAACAGGAATACAGAGCAGCTGAGGCAGAGAGAGATAAAAGAATTTCTAGGAATGAAAGAATATTAGGGGAACTGTGTGACCAATCCAAACGGAACAATATTCACATTATAGGAGTACCAGAGGAAGAAGAGAGAGAAAAAGGGATAGAAAGTGTCTTTGAAGAAATAATTGCTGAAAACTTTCCCTCGCTGTGGAAGGAAATAGTCTTGCAGTCCACGGAAGCCCACAGATCTCCCAACACAAGGGACCCAAGGAAGGCAACACCAAGACACATAATAATTAAGACGGCAAAGATCAAAGATAAAGACAGAGTATTAAACGCAGCTAGAGAGAGAAAAAAGATCACCTACAAAGGAAAACCCATCAGACTATCATCAGACTTCTCAACAGAAACCTTACAGGGCAGAAGAGAATGGCATGATATATTTAACGTTATGAAACAGAAGGGCCTTGAACCAAGAATATTGTATCCAGCAGGATTATCATTTAAATATGATGTAGGGATTAAACAATTTCCAGACAAATGAAAGTTGAGAGAGTTTCCTCTCATAAACCACCACTACAGGATGTCTGAAATGGACTGCTCTAGAGGGAAGCACCCCTAAGGCTAAAAAGATGTCACCAGAGACAATAAAATCATAACAATGAAAGCAGACCATCCAAATACTAACTAAAGGCAAAGAATAAACACCTACTATAGAAAGAATGGAGGACAAAGAATAAGAAGGGAGAGAAATAAAGAAACATCACATGGTGTTTACAATAACTTAACAAGAAAGTTAAGTTAGATTATTAAATAGTAAAGAAGCAACCCTTGAACCTTTGGTAACCACGAATCTAAAGCTAGCAGTGGCAATAAGTACATATCTATCAATAATCACCCTAAATGTAAATGGACTGAATGTACCAATCAAAAGACACAGAGTAACAGAATGGATGAAAAAACAACACCCATCTATATGCTGCTTACAAGAGACTCAACTCAAACCCAAAGATATACACAGACTAAAAGTGAAGGGATGGGAAAAGATATTTCATGCAAACAACAAAGAGAAAAAAGCAGGTGTGGCAGTACTGGTATCAGACAAAATAGACTTCAAAACGAAGAGAGTAGCAAGAGATAAAGAAGGACATTACATAATGATAAAGGGGTCAATCCATCAAGAAGATATAACCATTATAAATATATATGCACCCAACACAGGAGCGCCAGCATATGTGAAACAAATACTAACGGAATTAAAGGAAGAAATAGACAGCAACGCATTCATTTTAGGAGACTTCAACACACCACTCACTCCAGAGGACAGATCAACCAGACAGAAAATAAGTAAAGACACAGAGGCACTGAACAACACACTAGAACCGATGGACCTAACAGACATCTACAGAACTCTACACTCAAAAGCAACAGGATACACATTCTTCTCAAATGCACATGGAACATTTTCAAAAATAGACCACATACGAGGCCACAAAAAGAACCTCAGTAAATTCAAAAATTTTGAAATCCTAACAACCAACTTCTCAGACCACAAAGGTATAAAACTAGAAATAAATTTTAGAAAGAAATCAAAAAGGCTCACAAATACATGGAGACTTAACAACATTCTCCTAATTAGACAATGGGTTAACGACCAAATCAGAACAGAAATCAAAGAATATATGGAGACTAAGGACAACAACAACACAAAGCCACAACTTCTGTGGGACGCAGCAAAGGCAGTTCTAAGAGGAAAGTATATTGCAATCCAGGCCTATTTAAAGAAGGAAGAACATTCCCAAATGAATAGTCTAAAGACACAATTACTGAAATTGGAAAAGAAGAACAAATGAGGCCCAAAGTCACCAGAAGGAGGGACATAATAAAGATCAGAGAAGAAATAAATAAAATTGAGAAGAATAAAACAATAGAAAAAATCAATGAAACCAAGAGCTGGTTCTTTGAAAAAATAAACAAAATAGATAAACCCCTAGCCAGACTCATTAATAGAAAAAGAGAATCTACACACATAAACACAATCAGAAATGAGAAAGGAAAATAACGACGGAACCCACAGAAATACAAAGAATTATAAGAGAATATTATGAGAATCTATATGCTAAGAAGTTGGAAAACATAGAAGAAATGGACAACTCCTTAGAAAAATACAACCTCCCAAGACGGACCAAGCAAGAAACAGAAAAACTAAACAGACCAATCACCAGCAACAAAACTGAATCGGTAATCAAAAAACTACCCAAGAACAAAACCCCCGGGCCTGATGGGTTGACCTCTGAATTCTAAAAGACAAATAGAGAAGAAATATCACACATTCTCCTTAACGTTTTCCAAAAAATAGAAGAGGAGGGAATACTTCCAAACTCATTCTATGAAGCCAGCATCACTCTAATACCAAAACCAGGCAAAGACCTCACCAAAAAAGAAAATTACAGACCAATATCCCTGATGAACGTAGATGCAAAAATACTCAACAAAATATTAGCAAACCGAATTCAAAAATACATCAAGAGGATCATACACCATGATCAAGTGGGATTCATCCCAGGGATGCAAGGATGGTACAACATTCGAAAATCCATCAACATCATCCACCACATCAACAAAAAGAAGAACAAAAACCACATGATCATCTCCATAGATGCTGAAAAAGCATTTGACAAAATTCAGCATCCATTCATGATTAAAACTCTCAACAAAATGGGTATAGACGGCAAGTACCTCAACATCATAAAGGCTATATATGACAAACCCACAGCTAACATCATACTTAACGGCGAGAAGCTGAAAGCTTTTCATCTAAGATCGGGAACAAGACAGGGATGCCCACTCTCTCCACTGTTATTCACCATAGTACTGGAGGTCCTAGCCACGGCAATCAGACAAAACAAAGACATACAAGGCATCCAGATTGGTAAAGAAGAAGTCAAATTGTCACTATTTGCAGATGACATGATACTGTACATAAAAAACCCTAAAGATTCCATTCCAAAACTACTAGAACTAATATCTGAATTCAGCAAAGTTGCAGGATACAAAATTAACACCCAGAAATGTGTTGCTTTCCTATACACTAACGATGAACTAACAGAAAGAGAAATCAGAAAACAATTCCATTCACAATTGCATCAAAAAGAATAAAATACCTAGGAATAAACCTAACGAAGGAAGTGAAAGACCTGTACTCTGAAAACTGCAAGACACTCCTAAGAGAAATTAAAGAGGACACTACCAAATGGAAATGCATCCCATGCTCTTGGCTAGGAAGAATAAATATTGTCAAAATGGCTATACTACCTAAAGCAATGTACAGATTCAATGCAATCCCTATCAAACTACCAACAGCTTTCTTCAATGAACTGGAACAAATAATTCTAAAATTCATATGGAACCACAAAAGACCCCGAATAGCCAAATCAATCCTGAGAAGGAGGAATAAAACAGGGGGAATTACGCTCCCCGACTTCAAGCTCTACTACAAAGCCACAGTAATCAAGACAATTTGGTATTGGCACAAAAACAGACCCACAGACCAGTGGAACAGAATAGAATATCCAAACATTAACCCAAACATATACAGTCAATTAATATTTGATAAAAGTGCCTTGGATATACAATGGGGAGATGACAGCCTCTTCAGCAGCTGGTGTTGGAAAAACTGGACAGCTACATGTAAGAGAATGAAACTGGACTACTGTCTAGCCCCATACACAAAGGTAAACTCAAGGTGGATCAAAGACCTGAATGTAAGTCATGAAACCATAAAACTCTTAGAAAAAAACATAGGCAAAAATCTCTTGGACATAAACATGAGCAACTTCTTCATGAACATATCTCCCCGGGCAAGGGAAA
Organism: Smutsia gigantea; assembly: GCA_032199065.1. Lineage (NCBI taxonomy): Eukaryota > Metazoa > Chordata > Mammalia > Pholidota > Manidae > Smutsia > Smutsia gigantea. The sequence goes on from JAVSCE010002120.1 coordinate 26,392, forward strand.
CAAAAGCAAAAATGAACAAGTGGGACTATATCAAGCTGAAAAGCTTCTGTACAGCAAAGGACACCATCAGTAGAACAAAAAGACATCCTACAGTATGGGAGAATATATTCATAAAAAACGTATCTGATAAAGGGTTGACATCCAAAATATATAAAGAACTCATGCACCTTAACAAACAGAAAGCAAATAATCCAATTAAGAAATGAGCAGAGGACATGAATAGACACTTCTCCAAAGAAGAAATTCAGATGGCCAACAGGCACATGAAAAGATGCTCCACATCGCTAATGATCAGAGAAATGCAGATTAAAACCACAATGAGATATCACCTCACACCAGTGAGGATGGCCAACATCCAAAACACAAACAACAACAAATGTTGGCGAGGATGTGGAGAAAAGGGAACCCTCCTACACTGCTGGTGGGACTGCAAATTAGTTCAACTATTGTGGAAAGCAGTATGGAGGTTCCTCAAAAAACTCAAAATAGAAATACCATTTGACCCAGGAATTCCACTCCTAGGAATTTACCCTAAGAATGCAGCAGCCCAATTTGAAAAGGACAGATGCACCCCTATGTTTATTGCAGCACTATTTACAATAGCCAAGAAATGGAAGCAACCTAAGTGTCCATCAGTAGATGAATGGATAAAGAAGAGGTGGTACATATACACAATGGAATATTATTCAGCCATAAGAAGAAAACAAATCCTACCATTTGCAACAACATGGATGGAGCTAGAGGGTATTATGCTCAGTGAAATAAGCCAAGCCGAAAAAGACAAGTATCAAATGATTTCACTCATATGTGGAGTATAAGAACAAAGAAAAAAACTGAAGGAACAAAACAGCAGCAGACTCACAGAACCCAAGAACGGACTAATAGTTACCAAAGGGAAAGGGACTGGGGAAAATGGGTGGGAAGGGAGGGATAAGAGGGAAAAAGGGGCATTACGATTAGCAGATGTAATGTTGGGGGGGCACGGGGAGGGCAGTACAACTCAGAGAAGACAAGTAGTGATTCTATAGCATCTCACTACACTGATGGACAGTGACTGTAATGGGGTTGGTGGGGGACCTGATGAAGGGGTAGTTTAATAATCGTAATATTGCACATGTAATTGTAAATTAATGATAATAAAATAAATTATATTAAAAAAAAAAGAAATGGGCAGAGGATATGAATAGACACTTCCATAAAGAAGAAATTCAGATGGCCAACAGGCACATGAAAAGATGCTCCACATCGCTATTCATCAGAGAAATGCAGATTAAAACCACAATGAGATATCACCTCACACCAGTGAGGATGGCCAACATCCAAAACACAAACAACAACAAATGTTGGCGAGGATGTGGAAAAAAGGGAACCCTCCTACGCTGCTGGTGGGACTGCAAATTCGTTCAACCATTGTGGAAAGCAGTATGGAGGTTTCTCAAAAAACTCAAAATAGAAATACCATTTGACCCAGGAATTCCACTCCTAGGAATTTACCCTAAGACTGCAGCAGCCCAGTTTGAAAAAGACATATGCACCCCAATGTTTATCGCAGCAATTTTTACAATAGCCAAGAAATGGGAGCAACCTAAGTGTCCATCAGTAGATGAATGGATAAAGAAGATGTGGTACATATACACAATGGAATATTATTCAGTCATAAGAAGAAAACAACTCCTACCATTTGCAGCAACATGGATGGAGCTAGAGGGTATTATGGTCAGTGAAATAAGCCAAGCCGAAAAAGACAAGTATCAGATGATTTCACTCATATGTGGAGTATAAGAACAAAAAAAAAAAAACTGAAGGAACAAAACAGCAGCAGACTCACAGAACCCAAGAACGGACTAATAGTTACCAAAGGGAAAGGGACTGGGGAAGCTGGGTGGGAAGGGAGGGATAAGAGAGAAAAAGGGGCATTACGATTAGGAGGCGTAATGTTGTGGGGGCACGGGGAGGGCTGTACAACTCAGAGAAGACAAGTAGTGATCCTATAGCATCTCACTATGTTGATGGACAGTGACTGTAATGGGGTGGATGGGGGGGAACTCATGAAGGGGTAGTTTAATAACCATAATATTAGCACATGTAATTTTAGATTAATGATACCAAAATAAATTATATTAAAAAATTTTTTTTAATAAAATTATATGATCCAGCAACTCCACTTCTAGGTATATACCCAATATAAAGCAGGGACTTGAACAGATGTTTATTCACCAATATTCATAGAAGCATTATTCACAATAGCCAAAAGATGGAAGAAACCCAAGTGTCTTTTAATAGATAAGTGGATAAACAAAACATGGTTAATACATATATGAAACATTATTCAGCTTTAAGGAAGGAAATTCTGACACATGCTGAACATGGATGAACCTTGAAAGTACAATGCCAGTCACAGAAGAACAAGTACTGTTTGATTTCACTTATATGAGGTACCTATTGTAGTCAAATTCATAGGGACAGAAAGTAGAAGAGAGGTGACCAGGGACTGAGGAAAGGGAGTAATGGGGAGTTCAGTTTATTTTTTAATGGGTACAGAGTTTCAGCATGAGATGATGAAAAACTGGAGGTGGATGGTGGAAATGATTGCACAACAGGATGAATGTACTTAATGCCACAGAACTGTACACTTGAAATTGGTTTGAATGGTAAAATTTATGTTAGGTATATTCTACTACAATTAAAACACTGTGTGAAGAATTATCCACATAACTTAAAGCACAATCTGACTCATAGTATTATATGTCTCTTGTGAATGGGCGATTGTACATACAGCAGAGATGACCCCAAGATACTAGCCACAATATTCAATATTCAATGTAATTTGCATGGCATTGTCTACTTGTATGTATGCTCTTTACTCACAGACTAAAATTTTAGACTGATGGAGCATCACTCCTGGGTCCCAATTTTAGGCTTTCTTTTGCAACCCTAGCAGTATTACAATACATCAGGCTGGATACAAAATGGAAGCACTCCCTTGTGCCAGGAAGTTACCTCCAAACAGAAGCACAAGTTGGCCAATAATATATGAGGCAATTTCGTTCAGCTAGGGAATGAAAGTGTTATGATAACAGTTGCCCAGGTCTTACTGCCTATTCAGATCTCTGGTTTATCCAGATCATTTTGCAATGCAAACTTACCTCTGCAAACTTCTTTTTGCAAAACAGTGCAAAACCTTAAGAAAATAGTAAGCAACTTTTTAAAATAGGAAAGCTGATTATTTTGAAAAAAATGTTCATAATTTTACCTACTTTTTATCAAGCTACTACAATTAGTCTTTTTTGTGAATGGTGTTTTTTTAATAATGTTTGGAACTACATAAACTGGCAACATTTCTCCAAAAAAAGAGTCTATCACTGCCTCAAAGGCTTTTGTACTGTCCTTCAGCTATTATTATCTGTCTTTGAATCAAAGCAGAGGAAAAGCCTACAATGATTTCTTGGGACCCTTTTATTCTCCCAAATTTAAGAGAGATTGCATCCATTTAGGAGTCTTTGCTAAAGCAAAATTTGTAAGTAGAGTGTGGTGTAGAACCTTACCGGTTTCTAATACTCTTTGCAATTATTTCTAGTTAAAGTAGGGTTTGTCTGGATCCTGCATCTAGCAATCGCTACCTCTCTCAACACTCACCTGACAGACTCAATGCTCCATCAAATTGTCATACGATCCATTTCTCCAAAACCTTCCTAAAATGAATATTCATGTATTTTCCTCATAATTTGAATTATTGGGTGGTAAACCAACAGAATTATGAAGGCAACAGTTTAATCCAACTTAGGGTAGAATGACCAGGTACCCAGTTTTTCATGCAGTGTTTCAGGAAATACAATTTCACTGGTGTAAATTCTAATATTTGCTAATTAAACTTACTTATTTTGAGATGATATGACTTCCATAGGAATCTTCTTTTAAGCTGGCCCATATTATGTGCCTTTAGGCCAGTGCATTAAACACATTGCAGCAGGGAACAGCACCCTTGGCACATACAAGAAGGTGCACGTCCTTGCAGCCCAATCCAATAAGAACAGATGACACCATTGCCGGGGCTCCAAACTTACATTAGTGTTGTCTGTTGTCAGGTGGTATACAACAGAGGGAGTACTGAATTATTTCCTTTTAAGATGTTTTTCCACCTGGCTTTCATTCCTCCATCACAAAATATACTTACAGAAAAAGGAATATTCATCAGCTATATCAAAAAAGGTAGGCTATCTTAAATCAATATTTAGAAAAATGTGGTTTGCAAAATTCTAAAATAGATTTTAGTTGTTTTATTTTATGAAAGTTATTTTCGTGTTTGAAGGAATGAAACTGTTTATATAATGGATAAACTTACCTATGGGACACTACAAACATAAAAGCCCTCTGTAGCAAAGAGGCTTTCTTCCAATATCTTTTCTCTTTTTCTTTCTTAGTAGAACCTTTGATTTTTAACAGGGCCCACATCTGTCCAGAAGAAGACTGTATTTCCCCACTTCCCGGTAGCTTGACGATGCCATGTGATCAAATTCTGTCCAATAGAATATAAGCAAAAGTAGTGCATGGAACTTCCAGGAAATGTCCTTAAAAGGATAGGGCTGTTCTGCTTTTCTCCTTCCTGTGGCTCTAATATGAATGTGATAGCTGGAGCTTGAATAAGCCATCTTGGACTATGAAGCGACAGCCAACTATTCAGGATGACAGAGCAAGATGGGAGCCTGCTTTCCTGGAACCTGGAATGGCACATCAGCCATAGAGAGACTGCCTACATATTTTTTCATGTGAGAGGTAAGATAATCTGTTATTTTGTTAAACCACTGACATTTTGGATTTTTTGTAACTTTTAGCTAATTCAACTCTCAAATATGGAAAGAAATACACCATATTGTGCTCTAAGTTGTTCAGTTTTGGCTCGTCATGGCATCTCCATTTAATGAAGTACCTCAAATCCCTGTAGTAAAAAAGAGGAATTAATAGTAATATGGCTCACTCCAGATTCTCCTTCTGAGGATGGCAGTATCTTCAATATGATGTTCACCTCCTTTGGAGTAATAGCATGTCTTGACAGATGCAAATAGGTTATCAAAAGCAAATGAATTGCTGCTTTATATCTGCTTAAAAAACATTTAGTATTCATGTTGACTTAATTGTGTTTAAGTGCAATTGTGGAAAAACAAGTATCATGGATAATTTGTGATGAATTCAAAGATTGAGTGTTGCATTAATAGCAAGTGAATTTTGCCTTGGAAAAGATTGCTTCTAGAGTATCGGTAACATTTTATTTCTTGACCTAGATGGTGGCTGCATATAAAGAAATGAAAAATATGAAAGTAGTATTATTGGTAGTAAATTCCCAATTTAAAAATGTGTTACTTTGATTAACAATTTTTTATCAAATATGTGTGATATTTTAGTTGAAACCATTCAGTGGTTTTAACTAAAAATAATTCCAGAAGGTTATCAGACTTTCTATATAGCATCCACTTTAGCTAAACCCTTTAATATGTGGGTCTAGTTGAAATAGAGCAACCTCAAATCTTTTGTAGAACAAGACTAGATTAAATGGATAGATCAAATTTTTTTTAAGTTACCTATGATGCTAAGATATATTTCCATAAGAAATGTAGCACAGTGAAAGAAGTTCTGGTTTCCACTAGTGTTCTTGGATGTGGCACATGTAGTTTTTGAATTTTAGTTTGTCCTCTCTATTAAAGAGGTATAATAATCCCTGCCCTCCTGTCTTACAAAGCTGTGATATACAGTGAGATATGTGAGAGACCCTTGAACAAGCACTTTATAAACCTGTCATTATTAATATACAGATGTGATTTAATATGGACATGGCCCAAATTAATCCACGTTATATGGGTTATGTGTCAGTGGAAGGGAAGTATTAGTTATAGGTTAAGCAAAACTAGCTGCTTTTGCAGGCAAACTGACTTGTAGTGAATTAACACAACAAAGATTTATTTCTCCATCACATTGTAATTCACTGTGAGTCTGCTGGATCTCCTTGGTGGCCCTCGTACAGTTCTGGGACCTGGGATGCTTACATTATGCAACTCTACCATCTGAAAGTCAGCCCACAGATAAGAGAAAACAGAGAATTCACACCTGCCCATTACACTCTCAGACTGAAAGTGTCTCATGTCCTTCCCCTCATAGTCCTCTGGCTAGATCTATTTCTATAGTCCCATCCCAACTGTAGAGGAACACATGGGTATTTGTGAAAGCTGCCCCTCACACAGGCAACTTAAATGGAAGCTACTTAATTTAAAACAGGGGTTGTTAATGTGAAGTCCATGAAATGGCATTAAGATGTCTGAGAATCTTATACAAAAATGTGGGCTTGTGCTGAGATGTTTACTTTTCTAGAGAGAGGGTCCATAGCTTTCTTTGGTCTCAAAGAAATGCTTAAAAAATAAGTTAGAAATTATTGGTTTAAGGCAACAGTAGAAGGAGAAAAACTATAGGATTAGCTGCTATCCTTTTATATTTAATACTGTCTACAGTGTACTGCCTACTTAATATAGATGACACATGGCTAATAAGGGTTCCACACACAATGTATGGCTAAGTCATTAATGCTAAGCATTTTTCATATCTTTAATCTTCACATCATCCTTGAAGGTACATATTCCCATCTCTTTTGTGCTGATAGAGAGTTCAAGGAGTATAAACATTATGTAATATGTCTCAGATCACACAGGGATCTAGTAAAAATGAGGAACTAGAATTTGAATCCAGGACTGTTTAGCTTTGAAATCTTCATATCACTTTGGGCCATTTAGGTGCATATTATCCACTGTAACTGAGATGTAAGATGTAAGAGGAGGGCCTGAGCATATTCATAAGTTAATTTTCCTGCAAACTGAACTAACTAAGCAAAATATCAGGATTTAGCAGCTGATGTCCTAGAGATTTCTATGCTTGGGTTGAGAGACTACTGCATTGGTGAAGGTCTGCTGCACACAGAACTGGCTACAAATAGAAAAAAAACAGCAAAGAAGAAAAGTGAAAAAATTTCTACCTGATTCATGTTTTAAATAGATAAACAGATACTTGCTTAATGCTTTTCTGATTTTGAGATATCTTTGCAAATAATTTTCACAGTAATTGCATTTAGCTGATGAGAACATTTTTGGTTTTATTCTAAATTTTTAATTGAAATACAAAACTTGATTTAGAAACATTAAATATTTCCCTAAAGTATCAAGAGCAATTAACGATCCACTTCAGAGAGCACTGTAGTTAGTATCCTAGAGTGTAGTTTGGCAATATGAGCTGGGTGCTTTTTTTTTAATAGAATCAGAAGTTGCAATTTGTCTATCAGCTAGAATTTTTTTGTTGCAAACAACAAAAACTAGCTCTGGCTATATTAAGCAAAATGGAATTTATTGGAAGAGCTTAGAGAATTCCTGGAAAGCTGGGGAACCCAGCATGGAAAAAGAACAGGAACCAAGTTGTTCTCAAGGGTCAGGAAGCAAGTTCTCGGCAAAATTCATGCAGTAATAACCAAGTCTTGTCAACTTTTAACTGTTTTCATAACAGTGCTTCACTGACTCAAAATTCAAAGCCCCAGAGAGGGTCTGACTGGCCAGTCGTCAGTCACAGGCTCAACACCCTTTTGTTCCCATATGAAAAACAAGCCCCGTCCTCCAAAAAACTACACACAGTAGATTTTCAAGAGATCAGGATGCCAATAGGACAGCCAAATAATAACTGTCCCCACGGTAATCAGCCTTCCCCCCGCTAGCCCTGCCACTGACAATCAACACAGGCTCTTTGTGTGCAGACTTTTAGGAAGGGAAATAAAAAATGCAAATATCTTCCTCAAATTGCTTAGTTTAGTTATATATGCCCAATTAAAACATAAATGTATTACATATAAATGATATGTTAATTTAGAAAAACTGGTTATCTCTCAATTACTGCTGCTTTTATCCCAATATTTATCAGAAGAACAAAAACTGAGGAGAGAGAGGTCTTTATAAAGAGTATGATTGGTTATACTAAAGGAAGTACAATAAGGAAAAGAAACGAGAGATTGTGTGTTAACAAAAGTAGGAAGAGGTAGATAGAAAAAAGAAAGAAGAGGTGAAGAGACAGTGTAGAGGAAAAGAAAGGGAGAATATAGGAAGAAACCCAGGCACAAGCCTCTGGCAGCTTCCTCGTCCTGCAGCTCCACTCCTGTGCTAACTCCTGTCCCTCCTCACCTTTTCCTTCCTTTCCCCATGACTTGGATCAGACACAGTGAGTTCTCCATACCTAGAAACAAACACTACAGCAGCCACTTGCAGGGATTTATAGCTCACTCAGATCCCAGAAAGCCAGGAGAACCAGTTGCTACCAAGTACAGCTTCCCTGCACTGTCCCACGGGAACTCCAGAGAGCCGGGTGCTGGCGGCAGCCCTGGTGGGCTCAGCACACGCCTGGTGGACGGAGTAACAGCAGCAACCAGGACCTGTTCCTCCCTTTTTCTTCTTCAGTACCCAAAGCTTTCCAAAAGGAAAGGGAGTCAACTTCTAGGGGAACAAGTAAAGCAAGCCAGAGGTCACCCACCCCCAAGGCCTGCCTGTGACCTGCAGGAAAGCTGCCAAAGCACATCTGCTGAGAAGTACTTTCTGACTGTCATATGCTCCCTCAAATTCAGCTAAAATGGGATCCTAGCTTAGCTGTTCAGTTCAGAGTTTTTTTCTTCCATAAGCTTAAGCAAAAAAGACTGCTCCTGACCCCACAATGTCCAGCAATGTAATCACTGGTAGTATATGCCTAGAGTTTTGCCTACCCTTTAAGATTGTTATAAAGTGAAAAGTAGGAAGAGGTAGATAGAAAATAATACATTGAGACAAAATCTTCCTACTCTAGGTTTTCAAAAAAGAGCATTTTTTTCCCTTTCTTTAGGAGTCACCCTGTTAGCTCTCTTTCCATATTAACAGTGTGTCTCGGCTGTGACTAAGTTTTGCTCTATTTTGAATATCAATTTTTTCTATCAGAAATGGCAAGCGTGGACACTTTTAAAAAGGAATAACTGTATCAGGACTGGACTTGAGGAAGAATAAAAATAGGTCACTTTAGGCTCCATTTTCTAGTAATGTATTTTTTTAAATATATAGTATATACTTTTGTCATAGTACAGCAAAACTGTAAAGGAGGTTCTATTTTAGGAGAATTTTTTAAATTGATATTTATTGGAAATGACCAAATTTTGTAAATTGAGAGCTGTAGACTTTGCAAATTCTATATGAAAATTAATATAGATTTGGGAGTATATCCTGGTAATTGGGTAATAGGCATATGATCATGTTTAATACAGAAGACAATGGTTTCTAAGAAAGTCAGAATATGAGCCTCGTGTCCTGAGATGGGCTGGTTAAAGTTGAGAAGAATAAGAATACTTTAAACTTTTAGAGAAACCATGCTTTCTGTATGGATGTGAGAGCATTAAAGCAGGAACCGCTTAGGGAAGATAGCCTGGCTCTGTATTCCCAGTAAAAGGGGACTGGAGTTAAGAACATTTTGTAAGATGCAGTGTTAAACTGTATAGGGGTTTGTTTGGTTATCAAAAGTACATTTTTCACTTGGCCTGGGAGGCCAGACTTAGGGCTCAGATGGAAAGGAATGTGATTCCCTAGTACCCAAGGGAACTGAGAAGAGAAATTTAGCAGCTGCTTTAAATCTTCTTAGTAGCAGTCAGCGTATATATCTAAACTAACTAACTAAATAAATGGCTCTGGCCTTGGCCTGGACATGGAAATAAGTGACTAGAATGAAAACTGGGAACAATTCGAAGGACAGCTCTGTGTGGGAATATGAGTTAAATTTTAAGTAACATACACTTATTCACCTTCTTTGTACATAATTTGTATCTAACAATTTGTCTGGACTAGAAAAACTAGCTTATACACCCTAAATGGCTGACAGTGAAATGAATCTGGAGTCAGAGAACACACATGACATGATCCCAAGAACATCCCAGGAGCAGGGTGTGAACTCCAGAGGCCAACTATGGCAGTGCTTGAAACCTCAGCTGGAGGTAAATGGGTCTCAGAAACACGTGTCATCCCCTCATTATGTAACGCCTTATCCACACAACAAAGGCCACTGAGTACCCACCTTACAGTGAGCCAGTAGGTCCTGAAGATAAGAGAAGTCGGACAAGTACCTTGCCCTCAAGGTTGGTAGGGGCAGGCCTTTCCTGATAGAGGCAGGCCTTCTCAAGCCATCATGTACCATTTTCCCTTTTGCTAGGAACACAGGTGTCCATCAATGGATATACTGTCAGAATTCCATGGTTTTCAGACCATGTCCAGAAATCTACTTGATCTTTATCCATTACTAAAGTTTCTTTGTAAACATAAGTACATGGGGTTTGGGTAGTTACCTTTATATTTTTCTATTTGGTTGAAATTTATCATATTAAAATTAGGTAAAAGTGAAAAACGGTTTTGTAGATTAAAATTTTTTCTCATTGTTCTGTAGAAATAATTTCAAACTTACAAAACATTGAAAGAATAAAAGAATAACAGTAAGTACCAAGAACATCCATATGTTCTCCTATTAGAATTTTACCCCATTTGCTTTATCTATCTCTTGCTGATATTTTTTTCCTGAATTATTTAAGGGTCCTTATCTCTGTGTACATCAGTGTTTATTTCCTAACAGTGGTACAATTACTAACTTCAGTAAATGTAACACCATATAATGCTTTTATCTAAGTAATCTATCATTGGCATCAGTATTGCAGTTAGGGCAGTTAACCCAATAATGTTCTTTATAGAAAGTTTTTCCCTCCAGTAGAAGATTCAGTCTAGGGCCAGGTATTGCATTTAGGTATCATGTCTCTTTAGTCCCCTTGAGTCTAGAACATTTCTATAGCTTTTCTCAACATTTTGAAAAATACAGCTCTCTTACTATTTAAAAAAAAAATAGAATAATCCTCACTTTGAGGGTTCTGTTTCCACGTGTTTCAGTGCAGGTATGCATTCTCGGCCAAACTACTACTTAGGTGATGTTCTCTTCGTGGGGCATCACTTTTGGAGGCACATGTTGATTTAGATCACACCGGTTAAGGTTGTATCTGACTTCTCCAAGAAAATCGTTGTTTTCTTCCCTTTTGCAACTAGTAAGCAGTCTGGGGGGAGATACCAAGCTCCTCATCAGAATACACAGATTGAGCATCTGTTGATGATTCTTGCCTGACCCAGGCTTTACTGAGTGTCCAGTGCCAGCACGCCCTTAATGTTGATGAGTGAACCCTCAGCAAGGGTCCTCCTTATCCCCAGTTATTTATTTATGTTTGTTATTGGTTATTAGCTATAATTATCATTATGAACTCATGGATTAGTATTTTTCCCAATGGCTTAGACTGTATAAACAAAATTATTTTGGTGCTCAAATTGTCCTGAATCTGCCCCATCAGGCTGGCTATTAAGTCTTTGTGACATGCCATGTGTGTTTTTTCTTTTTTTAATTACTACATTCTAATAAATTCTACTAATGCTAGGAAAATAGAAAAAATAAAAGCATGTTTTTAAAATGCATATTTCATTTAAAAGAATTTCAGGCTGTTATAGTTCTTTTGCTATAGTTTTATTTTTAATTTTTTTCAATAAATAAAAATCTCTTGAGCACCCATAGTGCATTACATGTGCAAAATTCTATTGAGACACAAAGGAAAGGTGAAGAAGTATAAACTATGGTCCTCCTTCTATTAAGGAGTTGATAATATAGCTGCAGACAGAAGATATCTTAGGGCTCACACAAATGAAGGCAAAGCACACACAAAGATCATCAGAAGTTTAGTAAAAACACCTACTTTAATCGATTGCAAGGGAAACCCAATCGATTTGACCTTAATGCCAGCCCTGCCTTCCTGAGCTCTCCTAGGGGCTGAGGAGAAACTCGCAGTCTGAAACCCACACTTTGCAGTCTCCCCCTGCTCAGAGGGAAGCATCTGAGGGATACTGGTGGGGGAGGACAAGCAGGGACCCTTCTCCCCCAGAAGCCAGTGGACATCTGCAGACAGACAGCTGACATGAGTGTTTGCCTGTGGTTTTCATTTGTACTCTTTGAATCACCCACTTCAGTGCTGAAGGATTGGTGGGGGCTCTCTGCCCTCCATCATTCCTGTCTTCCTTATCTTCAGAAGTTATATAGGTTCCTAGTTCCCACAAACAAACCTCTTACTCAAACTACTGGGTGATTCCTGTTTTCCTGACCAGTTGAATGTGACTTGCCAGTTTCTTACTCAGTTGTCACACACTTAATAATTTGCCAGACACTGGGCTTTACAAATATGAACTCATTAAATCCTCATAATCACCTATTAAGTAAGTACTATTGTTTTTCCCTGACACGCACAGAGGCAACTTGCTGAAGGTCACAGAGCTGGTAAGTAGTGAAGCTGGTATTCAAACCCAAAATGTTTGGCTCCAAAGTTCCATGCTATTATTATTATAATTTTTACTAAAAAATACCTATAAGCCTATATTAGTCTGCTCAGGCTGTCATTGAAGAAAATCATAGATTGGTTTAAACAACAGGAATTTATTTTTTCACAGTTCTAGAGGCGAGGAGTTCAAGATCAAGGTGCTAGCAGTTTGTTCCCGGTGAGCTGGTTTGCAGAGGGCTGCTTCTCACTGTGTCCCAAAATGACCTTCTCTTGGGAGAGAGAAAAAGGCTAAGAGAATGTACTCTCTGGTGTCTCTTCTTTTTTTTTTTATAATTTATTTTATTATCATTAATCTACAATTACATGTGCAATATTACGGTTATTAAACTACCCCTTCATCAGGTGCCCCCCACCAACCCCATTACAGACACTGTCCATCAGCGTAGTGAGATGCTATAGAATCACTACTTGTCTTCTCTGAGTTGTACTGCCCTCCCCGTGCCCCCCCAACATTACATCTGCTAATCGTAATGCCCCTTTTTCCCTCTTATCCCTCCCTTCCCGCCCATTTTCCCCAGTCCCTTTCCCTTTGGTAACTATTAGTCCGTTCTTGGGTTCTGTGAGTCTGCTGCTGTTCTGTTCCTTCAGTATTTTTTCTTTGTTCTTATACTCCACATATGAATGAAATCATTTGATACTTGTCTTTTTCGGCTTGGCTTATTTCACTGAGCATAATACCCTCTAGCTCCATCCATGTTGTTGCAAATGGTAGGATTTGTTTTCTTCTTATGGCTGAATAATATTCCATTGTGTATATGTACCACCTCTTTATCCATTCATCTACTGATGGACACTTAGGTTGCTTCCATTTCTTGGCTATTGTAAATAGTGCTGCGATAAACATAGGGGTGCATATGTCTTTTTCAAACTGGGCTGCTGCATTCTTAGGGTAAATTCCTAGGAGTGGAATTCCTGGGTCAAATGGTATTTCTATTTTGAGTTTTTTGAGGAACCTCCATACTGCTTTCCACAATGGTTGAACTAATTTGAAGTCCCACCAGCAGCGTAGGAGGGTTCCCTTTTCTCCACATCCTCGCCAACATTTGTTGTTGTTTGTGTTTTGGATGTTGGCCATCCTCACTGGTGTGAGGTGATATCTCATTGTGGTTTTAATCTGCATTTCTCTGATGATTAGCGATGTGGAGCATCTTTTCATGTGCCTATTGGCCATCTGAATTTCTTCTTTGGAGAAGTGTCTATTCGTGTCCTCTGCCCATTTCTTAATTGGATTATTTGCTTTTTGTTTGTTAAGGTGCGTGAGTTCTTGATATATTTTGGATGTCAACCCTTTATTGGATATGTCATTTATGAATATATTCTCCCATACTGTAGGATGTCTTTTTGTCCTACAGATGGTGTCCTTTGCTGTACAGAAGCTTTTCAGCTTGATATAGTCCCACTTGTTCATTTTTGCTTTTGTTTCCCTTGCCCGGGGAGATATGTTCATGAAGAAGTTGCTCATGTTTATGTCCAAGAGATTTTTGCCTATTTTTTTTCTAAGAGTTTTATGGTTTCATGACTTACATTCAAATCTTTGATGCACCTTGAGTTTACCTTTGTGTATGGGGCTAGACAGTAGTCCAGTTTCATTCTCTTACATGTAGCTGTCCAGTTTTTCCAACACCAGCTGCTGAAGAGGCTGTCATCTCCCCATTGTATATCCAAGGCACTTTTATCAAATATTAATTGACTGTATATGTTTGGGCTAATGTTTGGATTTTCTATTCTGTTCCACTGGTCTGTGGGTCTGTTTTTGTGCCAATACCAAATTGTCTTGATTACTGTGGCTTTGTAGTAGAGCTTGAAGTCAGGGAGTGTAATTCCCCCTGTTTTATTCCTCCTTCTCAGGATTGCTTTGGCTATTCGGGGTCTTTTGTGGTTCCATATGAATTTTAGAATTATTTGTTCCAGTTCATTGAAGAAAGCTGTTGGTAGTTTGATAGGGATTGCATTGAATCTGTAGATTGCTTTAGGTAGTATAGCCATTTTGACAATATTTATTCTTCCTAGCCAAGAGCATGGGATGCATTTCCATTTGTTAGTGTCCTCTTTAATTTCTCTTAGGAGTGTCTTGTAGTTTTCAGAGTACAGGTCTTTCACTTCCTTCGTTAGGTTTATTCCTAGGTATTTTATTCTTTTTGATGCAATTGTGAATGGAATTGTTTTTCTGATTTCTCTTTCTGTTAGTTCATCACTAGTGTATAGGAAAGCAACAGATTTCTGTGTGTTAATTTTGTATCCTGCAACTTGCTGAATTCAGATATTAGTTCTAGTAGTTTTGGAATGGAATCTTTAGGGTTTTTTATGTACAGTATCATGTCATCTGCAAATAGTGACAATTTGACTTCTTCTTTACCAATCTGGATGCCTTGTATGTCTTTGTTTTGTCTGATTGCTGTGTTTAGTACCTCCAGTACTATGTTGAATAACAGTGGAGAGATGGGCATCCTTGTCTTGTTCCCGATCTTAGATGAAAAGCTAGCCGTCTCGCCGCATGATGTTAGCTGTGGGTTTGTCATATATAGCCTTTATGATGTTGAGGTACTTGCCCTCTATACCCATTTTGTTGAGAGTTTTAATCAGGAATGGATGCTGAATTTTGTCAAATGCTTTTTCAGCATCTATGGAGATGATCATGTGGTTTTTGTTCTTCTTTTGTTGATGTGGTGGATGATGT
>JAVSCE010002121.1:0-44621 GCA_032199065.1 Smutsia gigantea
CTAACACCATACACAAAAGTCAACTCAAAATGGATCAAAGACCTGAATGTAAGTCATGAAACCATAAAACTCTTAGAAAAAAACATAGGCAAAATCTCTTGGACATAAACATGAGCAACTTCTTCATGAACATATCTCCCCAGGCAAGGGAAACAAAAGCAAAAATGAACAAGTGGGACTATATCAAACTAAAAAGCTTCTGTACAGCAAAGGACACCATCAGTAGAACAAAAAGACATCCTACAGTATGGGAGAATATATTTATAAATGACATATCCAACAAGGGGTTAACATCTAAAATATATAAAGAACTCACAGGGCTCAACATACAAAAAGCAAATAACCCGATTAAAAAATGGGCAGAGGATATGAACAGACATTTCTCCAAAGAAGAAATTCAGATGGCCAACAGGCACATGAAAAGATACTCCACATCACTAATTATCAGGGAAATACAAATAAAAACCACAATGAGATATCACCTGACACCAGTTAGGATGGCCAGTATCGAAAACACTAAGAAAAACAAATTCTGGCGAGGATGCAGAGAAAGGGGAACCCTCCTAGACTGCTGGTGGGAATGTATGATAGTTCAACCATTGTGGAAAGCAGTATGGAGGTTCCTCAAAAAACGAAAACTAGAAACACCATTTGACCTGGGAATTCCACTCCTAGGAATTTACGCAAAGAAAGCATGATCTCAGATTCAAAAAGACATATGCACCCCTATGTTTATTGCAGCACTATTTATAATAGGCAAGATATGGAAGCAACCTAAGTGTCCATCAGTAGATGAATGGATAAAGAAGAGGTGGTACATATACACAATGGAATACTATTCAGCCATTAGAAGAAAACAAATCGTACTGTTTGCAACAACATGGATGGAGCTAGAGGGTATTATGCTCATGAAATAAGTCAGGCAGAGAAAGACAAGTATCAAATGATTTCCCTCATTTGTGGTGATGAAGCAAAACTCAAGGGAACAAAACAGCAGCAGACTCACAGACTCCAAGAAGGGACTAGCGGTTACCAATGGGGAGAGGTGGGGGAGGGTGGGTGGGGAGAGAGGGAGAAGGGGATTGAGCGGTATTATGATTAGTACACATGGTATGGGGGGGATCATAGAGAAGACAGCGTAGAACAGAGAAGACAAGTAGTGACTTTGTGGCATCTTACTACAATGATGGACAGTGACTGCAATGGGTATGGGGGGGACTCGATAATATGGGTGAATGTAGTAACCACATTGTTTTTCTTGTGAAACCTTCATAAGAGTGTATATCAATGATACTTTAATAAAAAAATAAAAATAAGTTAATTAAAAGTAAACTTTAAAAAGTCCTTAGCAACGTGAATACCTTTCAATAATAAAAATATTTTTCAAGACTTGCCCTGACTTAAAAAAAAAAGTTATTTTCTTCAGAAAACTTTAAACTTAGCTTCCTTGACTTCTTAGAGCATAGTTCTGTTTTTCAGCTTCCCGGTAGTAGTGCACCTGTTTGGGAAGGCTGTATGTGTGTGCATGCATGCATTTGTGTAAGTGTGTATTTCTTTCCAAAGAAAAAAGATCTGAAGAAAGAGAGAGACTCACCTAAAGATGCCTCCCTCATCCCACCTCAATCCACCCACCAAGATAGGCTCAAACTCTAGGAGCTGCTGAAAACAGGGCACCCACCAGCCCACATTTGAAATTTCTCATAATGTTGCCTTCCACCTTTGACAAGCACCAGTATATTTCAATAGAGCCATCAGGGCTGGAGGGTGTCTAAAGCCAGCAGACAAGCAAAAGAGCGTAAGTGAAGGAGGAGAGGGCAACGAAGGGTGGGGCACTGCCCCTTTTGGATTACAATTGTTTTCCTTCTGGATACCTAAGAAGGAGGACATTGAGATGACAAGATACTAGGGCAAGAAGGGACTTTGAGAAATAGAGCCACATTTAAACCACCCCAGACAGTTGTTATAGCACCTTATTTAAAAAATGTCTTGAGAAATTCTCTTTATTATTTGCGCTTCTTTCGTCTGACTTCTATTCCTTGTGCAGCTATAAGCTCACTACTTCTTGGTCTGCAGGTGGTGACGGAGGTAGTGATGAGTGGGCTGCCCTGGGTGAAGCATCATAGGGTCTACAAAGGAGGAAAGCCCCCAAGATCTGGTCACTCTCTCTGCTTGATAGATGCAGTTTGAACAGAGCCCCAGCCTGCGGGAATGACATGGGTTGCTGGCCTTAACAGGCCAGGCTAATAAGAGCTAGCAAGGAAGCCCCACTGAGGTGTGTGACACTTGCCCAGGAAACATTCAGAGCCGTGTGTGCCCTTGCTAGGTCTGAACAGTCCAGCAGGAATCCTCAAGAGTCAGAGCACTTGTTAATTTCCTGGGTATTTTAGAGATTCTTGGCACAACTAAAGAAAAACCAAACCAGAAACCTTCTTCTTTTCCCAGATTGCCTGTAGAAGGGTTATTTTCAGTTCTTTGCCTGTAGCTTGGGGCTCCCTTCCTCCTAATGATCTGCATCTTAGAGGGAAAGCTGATCTTTGATCGATAGGTCATGGTCTTTCACTTAGCATGTGTTAGTCAACCTATTATTTCATGCCATCTTATTGGTGGTGGGAGCTGTGTGGATTAGGACCTGTTGGTGACATTTCAGAGAAGGGGTGACAGAGGCATTAGTTTATCTAGTAGCATCCACAAGCTGGGACACAGTGTGAAAAATAAAGTGCAAATTATAGACACAAGCGCAGACACACATGCAAATCCATAAGGTTCTTAGCTTTTCTAACCTCCCTCCCTAGCGCACCCTCCCACGTACAACCATAAACAGCCACAGCAGCAAAGCTTGGCCTCCCAGATGTACCCAAAAAAGAGCTACAAGACACATCTGGAATCAGCAAACGCCAGGATTGAAGAAGTTAGATTCCACTTAACTCCCCTTCTCTCCCATAGATTTTCCTCCAGGCAAGGTAATCCCTAGATAAAAACAGGGTGTTAGGTTCTTCCTCTTAAAGTCCTCCCTGCCCTGTGCTCAACTTGCCTGGCCTCACTGCCCCATCCCACCAAAGTACTCACCTATCCTCACCCTGCCTTCCCTCTGCTGGCTTCTTCTGGCGCTGGCCCTTCAGGGAGTTCTTCCTGCCTGCCTAGCATAGTGTAGGGCAGAGGGGCAACCTGGATGGAAAAGGCCAGCAAAAGCTGAAAGGACCATTTGTGCTTCTGAGCCCTGTCCAGACTCTCATCTCGGGTCAATCACCTGTGAGTCCTCAGCTGAGCAAGACACAATGGCTTATGCAAAGGAGAAGGAGACATGTTCTGAGCTCAAGAATCTCACAATATAGCGGAGGTAGAAGAAGCTAACATACCCACTGGAGATGGAAAAACTGGATATCATGGTGGAGAGATGTACTCAGTTGTGTGCAATTGTGTTCTTGCAGAAAGGACTGAGGCCATGGAGACTTCCTGGTAAGCTAGAATCATCTGGGAAGACTTTGTACAGGAGGCAGGAATGTTCAGTGAGTCCCACTGTGGAGCCCCACACTGCAATGGGCTGGCAATCAGCTCTGTATGGGTGTGTTGGAGTTTGGAGTTGGGACAGAGGGGCTGGGGGAAGCTATAACCTAGCCCTCTTCTAGCACAGTCCTGCAGTTCTCTTCCTTCCGAGCTGGGCCTTCTCTATCCCTACCTATCCTTCCAGGTATCATCTCCTTCAGCTTGGAAATTTCACCAAGCAGCAGCTGGAAGCCAGGCATTGGCTGCTGGAACAATATTGGCTGGATTTCAAGTTGCTTTCAGACCTTCACAGGGGGAAATCTGCTTTGCTTTTACTCATCCTAATCAAGACCATGTGCTCTGGGCCCCATGGAAACATAATTGGTGGAATACTTTCTCCAATAGTTCATCCTCAGGATTCAATAGCAAATACAAAACTTGAGTTGCTGTGGAAGCGATGCTGGCTGCCTGGGTTCAAAAGCAATGCTCCTGGGTTCCCAAGGGGATTGCTTGTTCTCAGAAGAGAGAAGCTGTTGGGCCTCTGGAAAGTAAATAGGATTTTGGTATTTCTTTCACTCCTTTCTGCTCCACATGAGTTTCTTGTATCAATAGCAAGTGCAAACTGGAATGGGAACTGTGACCCACTTCAAAAAGCCTTCGTGGTACATTGACTGAGGAGCTGGGCATTTCTGCCAACAACTGCTAGCTAGCAGAGGCCCTGGATGGGACAGGTGTTCACTGCAGAGTGGTGTGGTGTGGTGTGAAGCCAGACACCTGAGCTCTAGCCCCAGCAGGGCCATAAATTCCTTATGTGATCTGGGAGCAGGCTAATCCTCTCTTATTCTCTAGACTTGGCTCTCACTGGTTCTTCCTCTTGGATAGGTAAGGTAGGACCTACCTTAGGCCCTGGTTTTCAAAATAAGGGAATGGCCTGCTCTCTAAGCACTTTGTCAGCTCTGAAATCCTGTGACTCAAAGTCTAGCTCTACCAGTAGCAGCCAGCACTTGAGGGAAAGCAGCTGGTGACAGAGCTCACTCCAGGCATAACATTATTCACAAGAGTGGGGGATATTGTTTCTCTGCGGGTGAACTGGTGTGCCCTGGCCTTACCTAACAGTATCCCATCACTGATGCCTTAGGAGCCTCTGCTGGGCTAGTCTCCTTTCCTTTGGAATCATCACATCCCCAATGTCCTCTTCTAAAATGCAGATGATCTGTATGACCCCCTTGTGAGAATGCACTAATTCGACACTCTTCTCCCCAAATGGAGAATAGGGAAACCAGAAGAAGGTGGCAGTGGGGAAGGGGCACAGACTTAGAAAAGTGGTTGCCTAGGATACGTATTTTCCTGCCTTCACAACCTTGCTCAGGGACAGACCTGGCTTTCCTATAGTTCTGTTGTTTTGTTTACAGAGTGTTTTGTTTCCAGGAAGTAAAAAGTTCTTACCTCCTCTACTTATACCCTATTTAGAAAGTCAGTTTTCAGGGATGTTGGCCTATCTTCACTTGGATTCATCTGGAGAGAAGTATCAAGTCATAGGGCATTCTTGCTGCCATCAAACAACACTATACTTACATCCTTGGAAAGACCTTTAGGGGTGAAAAGCCCATGATCCTTTGTGCATCCATTTCTGTTAATTGGGCCCTTTTGTCACCATCAAGTTTCTTTCTTAGCTGAAGCTTCTCGTGCTGTGATTTGCAGGAGGCATCAGGTCTAATCTTAGGTCACTTCTTACTTCATCTTGTTCCCTTTGCACTAGGTTATGAACCACACAAGAAAAGTGGTCTTAATGGTTCACAGTCATACTTGGAGGGCAGGGTGGGAGGTAGGGAGAGAGGGGCAGATAGAATGAAGTAGGGTGTGCAAAGGAATGGAGAAGAGGGGGATTGGGTTGTTTTTTAATCAGAAACTCTACTACTGAGTTTGATCATCCTCCTTATTCTCTAGACTTGGCTCTGAGTGACTTTTGGCTGTTTGCTAAAATCAAATCCACCCTCAAAGGACAAAGATTTATCACCACTGAGGATATTCAAAAGAATGTGCCACAGGCTCTGAACTCAGTTATTAAAGAGGAGTTTCAAAAACCAGTTTTGAGCAATGCAACACCATTGCAATGAATGTACAGGGACTGAGGTTCCCAAGGTGCCAGTCTGAAGGGGACACCATTCCTTTAGTTGTGCATGCCTTAATATGCTTGTGAAAAAGCAGCAGTCATATTACATTATGGTCACATTTCAAATTATTGCCTGTTTCCTCTCCTTTCGTTCTCAATGGGGATTGGCAACAGCTGGTTGCTAAATTTTGTAGGGAGCAGCTGAAAGCCATATGGGATTTTTACCCAGGCTTGTTCTGTACCTATGGCTATTAGCTTCCCTTTACTGTACATGCAATAAAACTATCATAGGAAATTGGCACTTTGTGGAGAAAGTGAGGGTTCCTGTGGCCAGGATTTTCACCTGGCCCTGGTCGGCTTACTACACACGTGTGGGCAATATGTTGCTATTGACTCTCTATAAAGAGCAGCACCCATGCACTGGGCTGCTGCCCAGTGGCATGGCTGCAAGGCTGCAGGAGAGCAGAGGCTGGAGTGGTGGCAGGGCCGAGGACAGAGACTGAGACAGCTGCAGGGGTAGGGAGGTCCAGACACAGACACCAGCTTGCTGCATGCAGGCTTGCTCTGAGTGGACTGGATTCTAGTGATTCACCTGCCACCGTGGGAATAAAGTTGGGTATAAACCCTTTCATCCCAAGAACGTTCCACTGTCATTTTTTTTTTTTTGGTCTCACTGAATCCATAGTGAACTTGTCTGGGGCTGAAACCCACTGGCAAGACACACTTATATAGTGTGTTATGCTTTTCAAGGCAGGTTCACCTCCAGATGATAATCTGGAGTGAAGGAACACCGTCATATTTACTTTTGAATGCCCAAACCCTAGAACAATGCCTCAATCATAACACTCAATAAATGTTCATGGAATGGAATAATCATCTCATAATTTTATCCTTAAAATGTCCTTGTAAAGAAGGCAGACTAGGTGTCTTTCATGATATTATTCCTATTTTATGAGGACCCAGGACACAAAGAGTACAGTGTGTATGGGGTAGAGGCAGTCTACTGCAGTGTTTAGGACTATGGGCTTTGGAGACAGTTCTGGATTCTAATTTGGACTTTGCCACTGATTAGCCATTGATCTTGAGTCACTAAATTTCAGTTTTCTCAACTGAGGAACAATATCCTTCTCAAGTAGGGATAATAATAGTGTCTACCTTCCAGGGTTGTTTGTGAGGATGAAATCTGATCATCTGTGTGAGGCACTTAGCATAGGGCTGACATAGTAAATAAGCATTCAATCCATGGTGGCTCCTCTTATTTCGTGAATTGTGTAGTTTATATAGCTAGCTCGCAGCAAAGCCCAAGCTGGAATCAGGGCTAACTTTAACTGTCAATTTCTTTACACAAGACAAGGTAGTGTGGATAAAATAAAAAGAAAGTTCCTGTGGCCAGGATTCTCACCTGGCCCTGGTTGGCTAGCTCACTACACACGTGTGGGCAATATGTGGCTATTGACTCTATATAAAGAGCTCCGCCCAGTACTCTGGGTGATACAGTGGCACGGCTGCAAGGCTGCAGGAGAGCAGAGCAGAGGCTTGAGTGGTGGCAGCACCGAGGACAGAGGCCCAGAGGACAGCTGTGCGGGACGGCTGTGTGGGCAGAGAGGCCCAGATGCAGAGACTGGCTTGCTCTGAGTGAACAAGATTTTAGTGATTGACCTGTCACTGTGGAAATAAAGTTGGGTATAACCCTTTCACCCCAAGAATGTTCTACTGTCATTTCTTTGGTCACACTGAATTCGTAGTGAACTTTCCTGGGGGTGAAACCTATTGGCAAGACAGTAGAAAGGAGTGGGAGATAAAGTGGTCTATAGACTTTAGAAACTTGTCCAGCAAATAAAGGGTGGAAGCTCCTGGATCTGCTTTGTGTTTCTTATACAAGGGATCTTCTGAAATGGATGTTCAAGACCATATGGTCCAATCCCTGTACCTTACAGAAATATTGTCTCATGCATGAAGAGATAGATACTTTTGGGACTTAGTCATCCCATCCATGGAAGCTAGACCCTTCTTCAGTCCCCAACCTGCCTGAGAAGGGAGGCAACTTCATATATATATATGTGTGTGTGTGTGTGTGTGTCATATATATAACTTTATATACATACATATTTTAAGTAGCTGAGAGAAAAGCCAAAAGACTGAATGGCCACTGATTACAGGATGAAATCTGAAGCGGCATCTTCTTGCATTCCATCTTCCAGTCCTAAACAGAGCTAAACAGAGGCCCATGTTGGCCCGTTTCCTGATTTCAGAAACATAAATCCAATCAACTGAAATGCCTCCTGTTTATATTGGCTATCCAAGGCCCCTCAAGACTTTACACAGGAAGTCATTAAAATTCCTTATATTCTCCCCAGGCAAAGGCAGACCCAGTCAAGTGTCCTCTCTCTTCCTCCTATCCAGAGGAGACCTAGGTGTCTAGCAGCCCTAGGTCCAGGGAACACCCTTTTTTTCTGATCATTTGCAGATTGTCCCATTTGGAGTCTTAAGTGGCATTTTCATTGAAATGCCCAAGGATTCTTGATGGACCCAGGAATGGCCACTTATCTCTTCCATTGTACCTGAGAAAGCCCATATTGTCCCCTCACAGGGCCTACCCAACCTAAGTTCTCATTTTCTCCTTCTATAGTCACACCTGAAAAAACAGGGCCCCTACTCCGGCTGAGAAATTCAGCCCCAGAGAGCCACAAACCCTTCAATCTTCAGTGTTCAGAAGACCAAAGGACCAGATCTCCACTTCCATTTGGCTCTTTGAAACTCAAAGCCTGAAACATCCTGTTCTTTTGCCACATCTGCTTCTTTACCATACAGCTGGAGCTGCTCCAGTGGGGCAGAAGGATGAGTTTGAAAACATCTCTTAAACTTTACATGTGCCTTGTCATCAACCTACAAGGAGAGCTTAAGCTAAAGCATGGCATTCTTCTCATTCCTTCTTTTCTAATTAACAACATATGATCTCCATTCCCTTCCTGCACTCCCCTCTCAGGAGCTTCTTTTTTTGCAGTCCAAAGATTCTTGAAGTTCAGGCCAGCATGAGCCAATGGCTTACCCTGGTCTTGTTTTCTTCCCTAAGACGAGTCCCCGATTACTTCTTTCAATGTACCAAGCTGCTTCCTCCTCAAAAAAATATCCAGCTTCATACTGAAGAGACAAGTATAAGGATATTTGTGGTTCTATGCCTTCTTTGGTTTGCTGGATGGTCCCTGGCCTAAGCCCTCACACTGAGCAGAGAGAGCAAGCAAGCAAACGAGCAAGCAAGCTCTGAGCCAGCCCTTCCCAGAGTTGGTAGTTTTGACCTCATCAGCCCCAAATTAAATTTTCTGGCTCTCTTTCAAGCTTCCAGCACTCCCACTTACTCCCTTCTTGTTCTACTTATATGTTTTGAAAGAGCATTTCCCAGAGCAGAGAAAGAGAGGAGGGGGGAGGGAAGAAGGGAGAGAGGCATGGACATATAGACAGACGTATGCTTAACACCCCCCCGCCCCAAAATAGAGACCAAGGCATAATTCATTGGGGTTATTTGAGGAATTAAGAAACCATAAAGCACATGGCCAGGGTGCTAACTAATTCTAAAACCTCTTTGTGAGACCCACATTTCATCAGGCTCACATTTTATACTCACAGGACCTCTTAAACTTCATCTTGGGAAAGAGCTTCTATCCTTGGCTACAGACCTCCTGCAGAGCCAATGTCTGGTGAGGGCCTAAGGGACAGCTATTCTTACGTCATACTAAGATCTGTTCTTAATGAACACACAAATAAAAGCATGGACAGAAATATGGCCTGAGGGTTCCCAGGAGCCCTAGGAGCCCACGGGAAGCCCCCTACCTCTATACAAATACATGCAAAAGAGCTTCCCCTATCACACAGAAAGCACACATGGGAAATATCCTACCTCTCCCCGAAAGGGCCAATTGCCTCTATTAAGTGTATTATAGTACCTAGGCTTTGCACCTGTGATATATGTCATGGTTTTTTGGGTTAGAAGGTGACACTCATGATGGTGTCACAGCTGCAGGGGTGCTAGTGGCTAAAGAGACATATTCAGCTGGCTTTAATCCCTGTGAGTAGATCAGTAGGGAGAAAAGAATAGTGTAGAATGATACAAAGAATGAAAGGGGAAAGTGTCTCAATATATTCCACAAGGACTGAGCAGACATGCTTAGAGACCATGAGCTAAGGCCCATTTCTACTCCATGTCCAAACAGTATCTGCACTAAAGCAATTATTTGCAATGCCTCATATTCTTTAGCTGGAATTTGGCTTCAAAGTTTTGCTTATAGCGAACCACTTCATTTTTTCCCTGCTGGTATATGTTAATGGTATCCTTCTTCTAGGGGATGTGGGATAGGAACCATACTGAAGATGAGGATGCTCAGTGTGTTAAGGGGTAGATTTGAGGCAAATGTCCTCAGAAATGAGGGCCTCTCTCTTCCTCTTCTTTTTTTCCCTCTCTTCCTCTTGTAGTGTTATTCGGAGTACTGGTTCAGGGCTCTTACTTCTTAGAGACCATATGAAACATGAAGTCCACAATGTGGTTCCTAGCCAAATTCACCGTCATACTATTAAATGAGCTTGACAACATGGTCATTGAGGGCAATGCTGTCCTAAGCATCAAAGATAGAGGAATAGGTGTCACTGTTAAACTCATAGGAAACAACCTGGTCCTCTGTGTAGGTCAAGATGTCCTTAAAGGGGTGTCAGTGTTTGCAGGGATGATGATCTGAGAAACACCATGACATATATACCACAGTTTTCCAGAGGGGCCATCTACCTTTTTTTAGGATGGAAGTGCTGGTATGAACTGTGATCACGAGTCCATGATCCCAAAGTTGTCATGGATGAAAAACCCTGACCAGGGTGCCAAGCAGTTCATGGTGTAGGAAGCAATGCTAATAATCTTGAGGTAGTGATCATACTTCCCATGGTACCTTTACATCATTTCATCACCAACATGAGGACATCAGCAGAAGGGGAAGAGATGATAAGTCTCCAGCCCTCAACTGAGCTCCAGCCTTCTCCAAGAGAGGGAAGAGATAAGTGGACTTCCACAATATATGCAACAACAGCATCATTCCATTTGATGTTTGCAATACCTCACTCCCTGAAGATGGCAATAGGCTTCCTATCATTGACAAGCTTCCCTTTCTCAGCCTTGACAGTGCTGTTGAATTTTCATGGTTGAAATCATACATGCAGAGGATATAGTTTAGGTGGTCAAAAGCACTGACAACATCTACTTTGTCACAGATGAAAGCAGTCTGACGACCAGGTGCCCAAGACAGCCAAACTTGTTTATTCACACTTTCACTATCATGTCTATGGAATGTGGCTGGCACTGCACAAAATGGTGCATCTATGTGCTAAGCACAGAGGAATAGATAGCAAATCATACCATTTTTATTGGTCAAATAAGAGGTTAGGTTATGAGACTTCATTGCTCCACAGCCATCACTAAATTTTATTCATTGAACAAAGTTGTATTTCATGCATTCATATCTCTCTTTCTATGCCCAGGTTGTTCAGCCTAGAAAGATATAATCACACAATCAAACTAGGGTTCTGTAGGGAAAATGGAAGTTCCATGGCCAGGATCCTCACCTGATCCTAATCTACTAGCCCACGGTGTAGTACATGCAATGATGTAATACTTAGCCTACTGTGCAGGAGCATGCTTGTATACCTGTTGGCAATAAGCCATTATTGTCTGTGTTGCTATAAAAGAGCTCCGCTCCAGTGCTAAGGGCAGAAGAGAGCAGAGGCTGGAGATGAGAGCAAAGCCTGGAGTGGAGACAGAGTCCGGAATGAAGGCAATGCCTGAGGCAGAGGCTGGAGCAGAGGCAGAAACAGATATGGACTTGCTACTTGCAGACTGCCCTGGACGTGGATAAGGTTCTAGCACTTGACCTACTGCCATGAGAATAAAGCTTAGTATAAGCCCCTTTTACCTTCAATGTTTCATTGTCATTTTTCAGTCTCACAGAATCCAGAGTGAGCTTGCCAATGGTTGAAACCTGCTTTGGCCCAGAGCTAAGGTTCCTATAAAAGCTTGGTCTTCAGGAGCTGGAGCCACAATGCTACCTAGAAATCCCTCCACATTGCCTCAGTCAGTAACATTACCCATCCCTTTAGTGCCTATTCCAAACTTTAACATCTCTTCTCAGACTCCTTCTTCACCCCATCTACCCCTTATTCTTACAGCAGTTTGCTTTGCTTCCTCTCTTACCAAAATAATAGAGGCCATCTGGGAGAGGCAGTACTGCCAAATTCTGCTTTGATATGGTGACAAATATATCTACATTTAGAGCCATCCTTGTCTTATTCCCTTCTGCCTGACATCTGGATCTCATATATACCCCTTCATATATGTTTTGAGATTTTCACTAATTTTCCTTTTGATCAAGTCCACATTTAATCTTTCCCAGTCTCCTAGTTCCTTCTGCTCAGTATTTAGATGGTCAAGCCTTATTATAATAATAACAGCAAAGAAACAAAAAACCCTCAAAAAACATTTCCAACTATCATCCTATGCATTTCATTATCTCACTGCATGGGAACTCCTCAACCCATTATAACCTGTTGAAATCTGGCTGAAACTATTTTAAGGTCCACTCTCAATTGTCAAATTCAATTTACACTCTCCAGTCACTACTTGACTTTATTTTCATTGTCATTTGATACTGTTGGTTACTCCTTTCTACTTAAAATTTCCTTCTCTCTTGACTTCCATGGTGGTATCCTTTCCTGATATTTTCTCCCTACCTTTAGGATTACTCTTTCTGTCTCCTTTGCAGTCTCTGCCCTCCTCAACCAAACCTTTGAATGTCATTGTTTCCCAGGGTTCTGTTCTCAGAACTATTTTTTTGTCACTCCACTCACTTTCTGTGGGTTAACTCATCCATGCCCATGGCTTCAACAACCAATGACTAATCCTGTAACTTCTCTAACATATTATTCATTAAGTGTCACACCAGAAATATGGTTAGCACCATCAATAGCTTGCTTTCTTTCATTCCCTACATCTACTCACTCATTGAGCTATGTCAATTCTACTTTGTAAATATCTCTCATCCATATCCCTCCTCTCCAAAACTTAAGCCCTAATCATTATTACTCCCAATTGGTCTGTCTGTATGTCTCACCTTCTTCCAGTGCATCCCTAATTGCAGATAAAATGATCTTTCTAAAATGCAGAGCTGAAAAATTTTTTTTACCTTGTTTCAAATACTCACTGACATATAACTTCCATTCTTTCTCTAACTTTCCAACTGAAATATCCGCAGGAGCTGGGGGGTAATTAGAAGCAGCCTAGTGCAAATAAAAACTTTTCCTTCTTTCAGCTTAAGAATTCATAGTCATTTAGCATTCTACTACATATTATATCTGTATTTGTTTTAATATAAAATTACATATTGCTGAAAGATGGCAGCGTGAGAGGGGAGACAGAAACCTCCTCCCAAAACCACATATGATATGAAAATATAGCAAATAAAACTAATCCTGAAAGAGCAACAGGAAAGAAGGTTGTGGCAGACTGCCTATGTCTGGGGAAAACAGCAGACCTCAAGGAAATGGGTAAAGTACCAAAGCCATGATCTGGCAGGACCCAAGCCCTTCCCAAACACCAGCCCACCAGAGGGAAGAAGAGAAATGGAGTGGGGAGGGGGTGGAGGCCTAGGACTGCTGAACATCCAGCCCTGGATATCTGCTCTGGGAGCACGAACCTACATACATGGTGCTCTGGAGAATAGTGGGGTTGGAAAGCTAAGACAGGTGGAATACTTGGAGAGACTGAGATTCCAGCTGCTTGTGGAAAACGGATCCACATCTGGCCACTCTGGGACAAAAGAAAGGCAGGCAGTCTGAGAAACTTCCTAAGAGCGAGAGGGCTGCTAAAGGGGCAGGGATTGCCCAGAACTTGTTGCACAGGAGAAAGGACAGGTGGACAAAATTTTCCGGGAACACTCTTCCCAGCAGGTTGGGAACTTTCAGGAGTCTCAGGTGCTCCATCCTCCAGCTGGCTATGAAGCTATGAGGCCCCCCACCATGATACACAGTCGGCAGTGCCTTCCTCCTGGCCATCAACAGCTTGCAAACTGGCTTCTCCCACCATTGCACCAGGCCAGCCAGAGGGTGGCCCCACCTATGGCAGCTACAAGTGCAAAGCATAGAGGGTTCCTCCTGTGTGCTCAGTGCACTGGCCCTGGCAGTGGAGGTAGACACTGCAGCTGGTAAGCAGGAAAGAGCTCTTTCCTCCCGACAGGCACCAGCGCCCTTGCCTGAGATCCCCACCATCACTCCGAGGGCTCAGGAGCTCCAGAGAGTAGAGCTTCTGGGAAATAGAGGGTGCCACCTGCAAATATGAAATGTCAAAGGAACCTGGTTCAAAACAAAATCCCACAAACACCAGAAAGAGGGGCAAATGAAACTGAACTCATCAATCTTCCTGAAACAGATTTCAAAATAAATATCATAAACATGCTCATGGAGGTACAGAAAAACGATTCAAGAACTCAGGGAGGAATTCAAGAATGAGATACAAACTTTGAAGAATTCAGTATCTGAAATGAAACATACAATGGAGGGATTTAAAAGCAGATTAGATGAAGTAGAGGAGAAAGTAAATGAAATAGAAATTAGAAAACAGGAATACAAAGAAGCTGAGGCACAGAGAGAAAAACGGATCTCTAGGAATGAAAGAATATTGAGAGAACTGTGTGACCAATCCAAACGGAACAATACTCTCATTATAGGGGTACCAGAAGAAGAGAGAGAAGATGGGATAGAAAGTGTCTTTGAGAAGGTGATTGCTGAAAACTTCCCCAATCTGGGGAAGGAGATAGTCTCTTAGGCCATGGAGGTACACAGATCTCCCAACATAAGAGACCCAAGGAAGACAACACCAAGACATATAATAATTAAAATGGCAAAGATCAAGGATAAGGACAGAGTATTAAAGCAGCCAGATAGAGAAAAAAGATCACATACAAAGGAAAAACCATAAGGCTATCACCAGACTTCTCAACAGAAACCTTACAGGCCAGAAGGGAGTGGCATGGCATGATATATTTAATGCAATGAAACAGAAGTGCCTGGAACCAAGAATACTCTACCCGGAAAGACGATCATTTATAACTTGAAGGACAGATTAAACAATTTCCAGATAAGCAAAAGCTGAGAGAATTTACCTCCCACAACCTGTCTCTACAGTGTATTTTGGAGGGACTGCTCTAGATGGAAGTGTTCCTAAGGCTAAATATCTGTTACCAGAGTAAATAAAACCACAGCAAAGAAAGTAGAACAAATAATTACTAAGCAGATGCAAAATCAAATCAACCACTCGCAAAGTCAATCAAGGGATAGACAAAGAGTACAGAATATGATACCTAATAAACAAAGAATGGAAGAGGAAGAAAACAGATGAAAAAAAAGGAACCTTTAGATTGTGTTTGTAATAGCGTACTAAGTGAGTTAAGTTAGACTGTTAGATAGTAAGGAAGTTACCCTTGAATCTTTGGTAACCATGAATCTAAAGCCTGCAATGGCAATAAATACATACCTATTGATAATGACTCTAAATGTAAATGGTCTGAATGCACCAATCAAAAGACATACAGTCACTGAATGGATAAAAAAAACAAGACCAATCTCTATGCTACCTACAAGAGACTCACTCTAAACCCAAAGACATACACAGACTAAAAGTGAAGGGTTGGAAAAAGATATTTCATACAACTAATAGGGAGAAAAAAGTAGGAGTTGCAGTACTTGTATCAGACAAAATAGACTTCAAAACAAAGAAAGCCACAAGAGACAAAGAAGGACATTACATAATGATAAAGGGGTCAGTCCAACAAGAAGATATAACCATTATAAGTATCTATGCACCTAACATAGGAGCACCTACATATGTGAAACAAACACTAACAGAATTAAAGGGGGAAATACAATGTAATGCATTCATTTTAGGAAACTTCAACACACCACTCACTCTGAAGGACAGATCACCCAGACAGAAAATAAGTAAGGAGACAGAGGCACTGAACAGCACACTAGAACAGATGGACCTAACAGACATCTACAGAACAGTCCAACCAAAAGCACCAGGATACACATTCTTCTCAAGTGCACATGGAACATTTTCAAGAATAGATCATACACTAGGCCACAAAAAGAGCCTCAGTAAATTCAGAAAGATTGAAATTGTACCAACCAGCTTCTCAGACCACAAAGGTATGAAACTAGAAATAAAGTATGTGAAAAAACAAAGAAGCCCACAAACACATGGAGGCTTAAAAACATGCTCCTAAATAACCAATGGATCAACGACCAAATAAAAGCAGAGATCAAGTAATATATGGAGACAAATGACAACAATAACTCCACACCGCAAAATTTGTGGGATGCAGCGAAGGCTGTGCTAATAGTGAAGTATATTACAACACAGGCCTAACTCAGGAAAGAAGAACAATCCCATATGAAGAGTCTAAGCTCACAATTAATGAAACTAGAAAAAAGAAGAACAAATGAGGCCCAAAGTCAGTAGAAGGAGTGACATAATAACGATTAGAGCAGAAATAAAAAAAAATCGAGAAGAATAAAACAATAGAATCAATGAAAGCAGGAGGTTGTTCTTTGAGACAATAAACAAAATAGATAAACCCCTAGCCAGACTTATCAAGAAAAAAAGAAAGTCTACACACATAAACAGAATCAGAAATGAGAAAGGAAAAATCACTAGCAAACTGAATTCAAAAATACATCAAAAAGATCATCAATCATGTTTAAGTAGGATTTATTCCAGGAATGCAAGTATGGTACAATATTCGAAAATCCATCAACATCATCCACCACATCAACAAAGGACAAAAACCACATGATCATCTCCATAGATGCTGAAAAAGCATTTGACAAAATTCAACATCCATTCATGATAAAAAGTCTCAACAAAATGGGTATAGAGGGCAAGTACCTCAATATAATCAAGGCCATATACAACAAACCCACAGCCAACATTATACTTAAAAGGAAGAAGCTGAAAGTTTTTCCCCTAAGATCGGGAACAAGACAAGGATGCCCACTCTCCTGCTTTTATTCAACGTAGTTCTGGAGGTCCTAGCCACAGTAATCAGACAACACAAAGAAATAAGGCATCCAGATTGGCAAGAAAGAAGTTAAACAGTCACGGTTTGCAGATGACATGATATTGTACATAAAAAACCCTAAAGAATCCGCTCCAAAACTACTAGATCTAATATCTGAATTCAGCATAGTTGCCGGATACAAAATTAATACACAGAAATTTGTTGCATTCCTATACACTAATGATGAACTAGCAGAAAGAAAAATCGGGAAAACAATTCCATTCACGACTGCATCAAAAAGAATAAAATACCTTGGAATACAACTCACCAAGGAGGTGAAAGACCTCTACCCTGAAAACTACAAGACACTCATGAGAGAAATTAAAGACACCAATAAATGGAAATACATCCTGTGCTCATGGATAGACAGAATTAATATTGTCAAAATGGCCATCCTGCCTAAAGAAATCTACAGATTCAATGCAATCCCCATCAAAATACCAACAGCATTCTTCCATGAACTAGAGAAAATAGTTCTAAAATTCATATGGAACCACAAAAGACCCCAAATAGCCAGAGCAATCGGGAAAGGAAGAATAAAGCTGGGGGGATTACACTCCCTGACTTCAAGCTCTACCACAAAACCACAGTAATCAAGACAATTTGGTACTGGCACAAGAACTGACCCATAGACCAATGGAACAGACTAGAGAGTCCAGATATAAACCCAAGCATATATGGTCAATTAATATACGATAAAGGAGCCATGGATATACAGTGGGGAAATAACAGCCTCTTCAACAACTGATGTTGGTAAAACTGGACAGCTACATGCAAGAAAATGAAACTGGATTATTGTCTAACCCCATACAGAAAAGTAAACTCAAAATGGATCAAAGACCTGAATGTAAGTCATGAAACCATAAAACTCTCATAAGAAAACATAGGCAAAAATCTCTTAAATATAAACATGAGCAACTTTTTCCTGAACGCATCTTCTTGGGCAAGGGAAACAAAATAAAAAATGGGACCTACATCATGCTAAACAGCTTCTGTACAGCAAAGGACACCATCAGCAGAACAAAAAGGCGTCCTACTGTATGGGAGAATATATTTGTAAATGACATATCTGACAAGGAGTTAACATCCAAAATATATAAGTAACTCATATGCCTCAACACCAAAAAGCAAATAACCCTATTAAAAATGGATGGAGGACATGAGCAGACACTTCCCCATAGAAGAAATTCAGATGGCCAACAAGCACATGAAAAGATGCTCAACATCACTAAATTATCAGGGAAATGCAAATTAAAACCACAATGAGATATCCCTTCACACCAGTTAGGATGTCCAACATTGAAAAGACTAGAAACAGCAAATGCTGGTGAGGATGTGCAGAAAGGAAAACCCTCCTACACTGTTGGTTGGAATGTAAACTAGTTCAACCATTGTGGAAAGCAATATGGAGGTTCCTCAAAAAACTCAAAACAGAAATACCTTTGACCCAGGAATTCCACTCCTAGGAATTTACCCAAAGAAAGCATGATCTCAGATTCAAAAAGACATATGCACCCCTATGTTTATTGCAGCACTATTTACAATAGCCGAGAAATGGAAGCAACCTAAGTGTTCATCAGTAGATGAATGGATAAAGAAGAGGTGGTACATATACACAATGGAATACTATTCAGCCATAAGAAAGAAACAAATCCTACCATTTGCAACAACATGGATGGCGCTGGAGGATATTATGCTCAGTGAAATAAGCCAGGCAGAGAAAGACAAGTGCCAAATGATTTCTCTCATTTGTGGAGTATAACAACGAAGCAAAACTGAAGGAACAAAACAGCCACAGACTCAGAGACTCCAAGAAGGGACTAGGGGTTACCAAAGGAGAGGGGTGTGGGAGGGCCGGTTGGGAGGGAGGGAGAAGGAGATTGATTGGTGCATATGGTATGTGTGGGGTCTTGGGGAAGATAGTGTATCTCAGAGGAGACAAGTAGTGACTCTGTGGCATCTTACTGCACTGATGGACAGTGACTTCAATGGGGTATGGGGGGGGGACATGATAATATGGGTGCATGTAGTAACCACAATGTTTTTCATGTGAAACTTTCATAAGGGTGTATATTAATGATACCTTAATAAAAAAAGAAAAACAATTATATATTGCTATATTTCCATTAAATTAAAGAAGCATTTGGATAAAATTGATGCTTCAAGATTAGCCATGTTTATCTTAGGAATTTAAATATGCTGTTGCACACTATTTCCTACTGCAGCTTGAGAAGCCCAGGCCCTACAGGAACCAAGTCCAAACATTAGCAGATCATAAATGGTCATCCTTGAGTGAGCACCAGTGGTTCCCAACCAGGGGGGTGTTTTACTCTTTTAGGAATATTTAGTAAGGTGTACATGTGGTGTAGTGGTTTTGATCATTACAACAACTGGTGGGTACTTCCAGCACTTAGTAGGGAGGAAAGATGGATACCAAACAGTCTACAAAGAGAAACAATCTCATATGATGATGAACTATCCTCAAAATACCTCCTGTCTACCTCTCCAGTCTCATGTCTCACTGCATTCTCTTTTCATATTCCATTATCCAGCCATATCAAGAAGTACAGTTTTTCTTAAAGGTCATGGGGTTTCACATCTTTATATCTTGGCAGAGGTTGTTCCCTCTACCTGTAATACTCTGTCCTACCTTCCACACCCCTTTTTGTAAGCCTTTTTTTAATCCCAACCCACCACCTCTCCCAGGTAGAACTGCCTATTCTGTAGCACAACAATGCATGCATGGTAGATGCACAGTACATGTTACATGTTCATTGGCTAAATAAATGAACTATCAGTTAATAGCATCAACTGATTAATTCATATAAAAACTCTTTCTAGCATGAAAATTAGCTAGGCTCTGTCATCATTTGGGATCATTAAGGTAAGAGAAAGAAAGAGAAAGTAAAAAGTTGGACCCCAAAGGTGCTGCAAGGAAAGAGCCATGGATGGGGGCTGAGAGTTCTTGCATTTAGAGTCTCTAAGCCATCAGATATGAGGGGCAATGGATATACAACAGAAAGAAGGGATTAGAAAGAGGAGATAAGGGCAACGGTGAAATTGTGCTACTCTTACAGCCTGTTAACAGCCTATACTTTTGCACAGATTTGTTTTGTCTTGTTTCCCCACTCCCACATTGCTGCTTCCAACTGTTCCCATCATTCTGACCTAGAAGGACTTCCATATTACCTTCTACTTTATTATTAACTAATTTCTTTTAATTGTAAAAGCAATAAAGAAATATAAGATCATGATTTAAAAAATCAAATAGAACTATGAACAAAACTATAAAGAAGGGGGTATATAAGGAAGGTGAAAGAAGTACCTACTCTATACCCTAAACCTCAGGCCTTCTCTCCAGAGGTGATTGCTGTTAATTTTTTCTTCTGTCTATGCATTTAGTGATATTTTTATTTATTATTATTTTTTAATAAAAATTAGATCCTACCCATACATACTCCAATGGTTAATTTTATGTAGCTTGACTGGGTTCAAGAGAATACTAATTTTGTCAGCTTGACTGGGTCACAGGATGCCCAGATATTAACACTCTTGGTGTGTTTATGAGGGTGTTTCTCGATAAGATTAACATTTCAATGGGTAGGTTGAGTGGAGCAGATTGCCCTCCCTAAGGTAGGTGGGCATCATCCAATCAGTTGAAGGCTTGAATAGACCAAAACCACTGACCCTCTTGTAAATAGGAGGGAACTCCTCCTGCTTGACTGTTTGATTTTGGACATTGGTCTTTTCCTGCCTTTGGACTGAAACTGAAACATGAGCTCTTGTTGGATTTCAAGATTGCCAGCTTTTTGACTGGAACTTACACCATTTGCTCTCCTGGATCCTTAGCTTTTCAACTGCTGATCTTGGGACTTTTCAGGCTCCATAACTACCTGAGTCAATTCCTTAAAATAAATCTCTTTATAAGTGCACACCCTGTTGCCTGTATTTTTCTGGAGAACTCTAATACATGTACCCTACTGTAACTTGATTTTTTCAAATACAATATATATTGGAGATGTTTCCAAGTAGTACAAACAGATTTACTGTATTATTTGTAACAGAGGCATGATATTCTACATTACAGATATACTATCATTTATTCAGCTGGTTAATAGGAACTAAGTTGTTTCCAATTTTTTTGTAATTAATTAATAATTCCACAGTGAATATTGTCCATATACCCTTGCCAAATTGTACAAGTATATCTTTAGTCTGTTAGAAAAGGACTTGCTGGATCAAATGGTACAGGCATTTGCAATTTTTATTCATATTGCCAAATTACTCTCCAAAAGGTAATAGACACTCCCATCAATGGACTATGAGAGTACCTACTACCCCACAACTTTACCACTACTGGCTTTCATTAATCTTTAAAACTTTTGCCAATAAGATAGGTGAAAAATAATATTGCAATGTTGCCAACCTGCTTTCTATAAAAGCTGCACCAATTTAATTACACTCTCCCCAAATGGTCCCATATATCTGGAACCATGCCAGAAGTTTCTTGGGAAAATTCTAAATTGAATCCTCTCAAGATGAAGATCATGCCTGCTGGCAGACCCCACAAACCAACGGCATTCTTCTGGTCCACTAGTTGAGCCCCAGTAGGCACTTTATTGACCTGTTTTTTAAGGTACCCTTCAAGAAAATACTTCCTGCATAAAAGAAAAACACCATAACACTCTTTAAAAAATGTTAACATAGTTTCAAAAGCAAAAACCAGAAAAGGAAATCACATTACTAAATTAGATTGCTCATTCAAGAAGCAGTTACCTTCGAGAACAAAGCAGACCAACCTGAAAGATTAAAACCATTCTTGCAAATAGCAACTTGCCAAATGTCCCAACAGTCATGCTCATTTAATTCATTGTAGCCATGTTTCAGAGCTAAGGGATAATCAGCATCTACCTAACATGTTACCAACTGCTAATGAAACAGAACCAAACAGAAGGGGCCCAGTACCCCATACATTTAGTAAGTTGTAAAAGAGCATGGCTATGTCAACTGAATCATTTCTCTGATACTGAGAAAATAACATGACTGTATTTTAAAGGTCACTATGAGCAAGCTACTGATAAATCACACCTGACAGCTCCACAACAAATCAATGATAACTAAACAAGCTAAACTTTCAAATAAATAAACAGAAGGATGGAAGAGGAGTCATTAAATGCAGCCCTTTTGGAGCCAACACTGGAGGCAATGGTAGTAACTTGAGAAGAGAGGCATGTTCAGCTGGCTCTTTTGCTTTAGGGCTCACAGCCTATGCCAGGGCTTAAGGTAAAAGAAATCATTTTTCTCCCCGGCCCCATATTAGAAATGTTAACATCTGCCTTACTGCCATAGCCTATCAGTTACCTAATCCATTATTTCAAAAACCTCTCCTATATCTGTCCCTTCCACTCCACAGCCTCTTCCATTTGCCTAATCTAAGTGAAAAAATTTCCCCATTCATGATTAAGAGTTTATTTGAAATGCCCAAGTCATCCTACACACTGCTGCGAAGAGCCAGGTATACACTGGGTTAAAGATGGAATATTGGAATCATCATTCCATTTCTCAGACAAATGGCTCCATATTTCCCAGGAAAGAAAGTCAAATGTCTCTGCAGTGACCTGTGCATGTAAGAGATGACTTGATTTCCTGGGCAGATAGATTACTATTCTGTGACTCAGTGTCTGACCAGGAAGCCACCCTTGTTGA
This sequence comes from Smutsia gigantea, assembly GCA_032199065.1. NCBI lineage: Eukaryota > Metazoa > Chordata > Mammalia > Pholidota > Manidae > Smutsia > Smutsia gigantea. Next base: position 22,447 of record JAVSCE010002121.1, read on the forward strand.
CAATGTCAGTTATTCCTCTTGTCCTTAGGACTCCAGTTATCAGAGAGAGCACATCACTGTTAATTTACCAACAAAGACCTTGGAAAGACAGTTTCTATAGCACCATGACTTCTGTCCAGGCTTACTTCATTTAGTGCCTACGTTTAGTTGGTCAACAAACAAGTATTTGTACATCACCTGGGAGTAAAGCACTGCGCTAGGTATAGTGGAGGGCTAAGAAGAAAGTGTAAGAGTAGTTGCCATCTTGGAATAGTCTACTGAGGAAGAAAATCTTACATGAGGCTGGTTGAGCAGGCTCCATGGAGTTATGAGGATTTGGCATGGAAAGGAATTGGAGAGGTGGAGGGCTAGGTCCACACAGAGTTTTATTGCTTTTGGTCTGAAACCTTCAAAAGACTTATAGAATGAGGTAGATATAATGTGCTTTTAAAATAAACTACCAAGATCAAAACAGAGGTTAGAAAGCTCTTTTGAGTTTAAGTTTAGGAATCATTTCCCAGCTGTTCTTGATAAAAAGAATTGTCAGTCTAATAATATAGTTGGATTAATAATAGTGTCTAAAATAGTTTTAGTTCTGAGTTTTTAATGATTGGCAGAAATAGAGACTTTAGTGGTTATGAAACCACCTGGGTTAAAACTAAGCCATTTGTATCTTCTAGCACTACAATAAAGGTGACATTATTTAAAATGATCTCCCAACTTCCACCAAAATTTCCAGTATGCTTGTTGGTAACTAGAACCCGTCAGTTAAAAAAGTGCCGGAACATTTTTTATAGCTGAGAAGCAGGTACACTGGATAAGATGAGCATGTAGAATCTGCCGCCTTGACTGGAAACAGGTATAGTTTGGGAGCAGGATGTTACAAAGGCTTGCTGATGGCCACAAAAGGCAAAACTGACCAGGGAAACAAGTCTATATTGTTCCCCCAGATATCCACCTGGCCTCTCCCTCCTTTCACCAAGGTGTCAGCTTAGATGCCACCTCCTCGGAGAGGCCTTCCCTGGCTCTCCCTATATAAAATCACACGCTCTGTCACTCTCCATCTTCTCATCCTGCTTTTAATTGTTTGAGTATATGCTTATTGTCTCTTTCCCAAATAGAATGAGTTCTCCATGAGTGCAGGGACTTTCCTCACTTGTTTACTGGTACATCTCCAGCTCCTTGAACAATGTCTAGCACATAGTAGGGGGCAATAAATATTTGTTGAATGGATGACTGTCATTCATTTGAAAAAAAAAGCTATGTAAATCCCCAAAAGGTGATTGGACATCATATTTTGAACCAATGATCTCATATAGATTACTGCTTGCTTTAGAAATGGTTTGTGATTTGGGAAGACATAAAGGCACTTCCTCCTACACAGTCTTCATTTCATTTCCACCTCCTCCATGAAGCCTTTCTTCTCAGGTATCTCCAATCCTTTTCTGAACTCTGAATGCATGTACCTTAATGAGTTCTTGTTCCATGTGTATAGAATTTGTTTGTAAGTCCCTTGAGAATGAGGATGTTATCCTATCTTTTTTATCCTATAGTTTCTATCATGCACAGCACAGGGCACATAGTAGGCACTCAAAACGTTTAACTACTTGTTGATTAATTACAGGTGGGGAAATTGGCAGGCATAAACTGTTGCAAATGAGCTTTTTTCTTTTTTTTTGTAAGACAACCCAATAATCAACTGGCATTAAAGAAATTACTCATAAATCCTAACAAATCATTTTAACTATAAAGGTAAATTTGATCCAGCAGTGTCCCTTGGTCACTCTTCACACTTGCTAATGAATAACTTAGGGGCCTAGAAAAAATGAATTACAGGGTCTAGGCTTTGGGGGTGGGAGAGTTGTCAAATGAACACATTAAGTTTTTCATCACCTCTGCCCTGGGCTATGGGGGTAGGCTTTGTGTGTGCAGCCTGCAAAGATCGCTTCATGCCTTTCCCTTTCCAGACTCCTTCTAATATGTGGATGTTGCTTCCATACCCGTAGGCAATAAGCTTTTATTGACTGAGTCACTATATGAAGAGCTCAGCCCAGACGCTAGTGCTTGACCTACTGCCAGAAGAACAAGCCAGGTAATAAACCCTTTCACCCAAAGAACGATTTACTGTCATTTCTTTGGTCACATTGAATGCACAGTGAACTTGCCCAGGGCTGAAACTCATTGGCAAGACACAGATGATGATGGAGACTAGAATCAGCATTCTCATATCTTCAATGGCAGTAACTAATAACAGTTTTGGAGTTGTGATAGTCTATTTGATTTTGCAACACCTCTGTTTCCTTTATTTCTTCTAGGAGGAAACAAATTTTGGCAGACAACTTTAATGACAGCAGAAACAGTGGAATGTAAGAGTGTCTTGCCAATGGGTATCAGAGTACTGGGCTGAGCTCTCTATATAGCCCAATAATAGCTTATTGCCTACGGGTGTGGAAGCAGTAGCCTAGCAACAGGCCAGTTACATCATCAAGTGGTTTAAGTTCAGTGATGATCTTGGCCATAGGAACCTCAACTTCCCCACACTCCACCCCTCCAGGATTCTCGCCTCACAATCTACATGTTCTCAATCATCCACAATAGTTCCTGTGCAAGAAAGCTGGAGCACTGTAACCAGATTCCACAATAGCAACAGAGGCTAACAACAACTTAGAGATAATAACAAAAATTAAGATACAACAGGATTTTCATATAGGTAACAAAAATTATAATAATCCTCAAACCAGAGGAGGTTCCCAATCCACAAAGACCTTAGGGGTGATAAGACACATGTTTTAATGATGCCAACATAGGCACATCTTGTCCATCAGGTACGATGCATGCAAGAGAGTGGTCCTATGATAGAACTGTAGCAGGAAGGGGGTCCTGTCCAGGTCTAGTATACCATACTTTTACTCCTCTCCCCATGGGAGTTACTGAAGGGTCTATATATAGTGTTACTGGAGGTGCATGCACTGGCCATAATGATAAAACAAAACTCCCCGGTAAGATGCTCCTACCTTCTGGCTGTTCAGGATATACTACTGTGACCTTTGGCAGCCACTCTGCTGTTATTCCAGGAATACACAGGAGGCCAGCTTCCAGGCCTTGTCCCCAAGGTGCCAGGAGAGCCAGCCATCATTGGTCCGTGTGTCAAAAGGTCCAAGGCCATGTCCACTCAATGTAGTCTCCAGGGTTTAGTGCAGTTGGTGTTGGCAGCAAGATATTATTCTGGTGGCCAAACCTTGGCTTCAACGATTCTTCTTTGGTTTGTACTTGCAGTTGTATAGGGGAGGCAACAATATGTATTAACATGTCCATGGGGCTCAGGGCTCCCTTTTGGGGTCTCTTGTTCAAACACTGTAGCACCGTCCACCAGCCGACTGACTATGCCCACAGACTACTGGTATCTGACTTTAGTCCAGATTTTAATAAGCCATTGTGCCTCTCTATCATGCCTGCTCTGGTAGGATAGTATGGCACATGAAACTTCCATTTGATTCCCAGCTGTCCCACCCATTCTTGCAGTGTATGCCCAGTAAAATGGGTGCCCTGATTATTCTCAATTACCTGTGGTCAGCCATAGGTGGGAAAGAGATGCTCCAGGACTCTTTTGGTCATCTGCTGGTCTGCACAATGGGTAGGAAAAGCAACCAGAAGTCCAGTAGCTGTGTCCACACAGGTCATGACATACTGATATCCTTCTGACACAGGTAGAGGCCCAATATAGTCTATCTGCCACCTGACGAGGGGTATAGGCCCCTTAGCTATTGTCCCATGTTGCTGTGGAACTTGGTGTAAGTCCCTTTTGGAGCACACCAAACACTCCTGCCGGGTGCTACTAACTTCTTCGAAGGTCAAAGGCAAGCCCCAGTGACAGGCTACAGCCCACATTGTTTTTTGCCTCGCATGCAACAAAGGCTGATGTAATCATTGGGCTATATAAGAGGTAGGCTTTCCTTCTAGCCAGCATATCTGGGCCAATTTATCTGCTTCATCATTTCCTGGGGATGCCAGTGGCAAAAGATCTGTCACATGGTATACTGTAATTATTTTAGTCTGACCACAGGCCCATAAGTCTTGCCACAATTCTTGCCCCCAAAGGGGTCGTTGACCAACCAGCCAGTTGGCATGGTACAAAGTTGATAGCCACAGGGTCAAGCCACAATAGAGAACCCAGCTGTCAGTACAGACAACTATAGGAGAGGGCTCCTGGCTGATCACAAGCCACACGGCCCACAACTCTGCTCATTGGCTGCTCTTCCCTCACCATCTTCCATCCATATTGTCTCAGTCTTAGGATGGAAAGCTATGGCCCTCCATTTTGGGGGCTGCCCACGGCTGGAACCATCTGTGTACCATGCATCTTCGGGTATAGGGGCTCTTCCCTCCTGATAGGTACTCTCTGCTACTACTAACGGTTCAAAAGCAAGTTCTTCCTGCTTTTCACTAGTATATGTCACTGGTCCCAATAAGCATTGGAGTTCTTTACTCAAGGGGCTAGTAGAGAGGGCACTACACTGCTGTAGGTAAGCACCCCACTTGGCAAGTGTGGGTGTTTGTGCCACACCACTCCTTGGCTTTTGGGTCCTGTCTCATTCCCACCCCAAGATGGAATAGGTGGTTATTACCTTTATTGGGGCCATTCCAGTAATGGGTTCTGTAGCCAGCAAGGCATGATACATGGTAGCCAGTTGTTTTTCTATCAAAGTGTATTGTGCCTCTGCCCCTTTCCAGAGTTGTGACCAGAATCCAATGGGTTGGTGAGTTTGTTCAAGCTGCTGCCAGAGACCCCAGCCATAACCATCTTCAGTCACATGAACGTCCAGCTCACAGGGCCTTGATGGGTCTATCACACTCAAGGCCTGCATGGCCTTGACTGCCTGTTTTGCTGTAGTAAAGGCAGATGCACATGTCTCATCCAGTCCCACCTGACGGCCTTTCATACCAACCGGTATAAGGGCTTCAGAATTTGTGCCAAGTGCGGGATAAACACTCTCCAGTAGCCTAGAAGACCCAAAACTCCTGTAATAATGCTACAGTTGTAGGGGTAGGAAGGTCTGGCCTTTATCTATAACTGCTTCTGGTGTAACTTTGGTCTTACCCAACCAGATGACCCCCAAGAATTTGACTGACCAACCAGGTCCCTCAACCTTGCTGGTGTTCACAGCCCATCCTTTCTCTTGTAGATGTTGCAGCAGTCTATGTGCTGCACCTTCTAGATCTGAAAGAGAATCGGACGTGAGCATGACATCATCAATATAATGGTACAGCCACACCGTTGGCAGTTTCTCCCATGTAGCCAAGTCCTGGGCTACAAGACCATGACAGATGGTGGGGCTGTGGAGGTATCCCTGTGGGAGGATGGTGAAAGTCCATTGCCATCCTTCCCACATGAAGGCAAACTGTTCCTGACTTTCCTACTCAATTATCAATGGAAAAGAAGGCATTCACAAGATCTAACACATAATGGTATGTTCCTAGTTCATGGCTGAAAGTATCCATTAGGCCTGCAATAGAGGGGACAACAGCATGCATAAGGGGTATGACTTTATTCAGTTCTCTGTAATCCACAGTCATACGCCAGGAGCCAGCTGGCTTTGTTACAGGCCACACTTGGGAATTGAACGGACTATGGTGGGCTTTATAATACCCACCTTTTCCAGTTCCTGGAGAGTTTCTTCAATCTTTTTATGCCTTCCAAGAAGTTTGTGTTGTTTGGTATTAATCACCCCCCGAGGCACAGGCAAAGCTTGGGCAGGTGCCTAGCATGTTCCCTCAGAACTGTCTTTATAACACATACTCTCAGTCTGAACTCACCTGCAGTGGTCTGCAACCATAGACCCTGCAGGATATCAATCCCCAAAATATACTCAGGGATAGGAGATATATACACAGTATACTCTTTTGGGGGTAGAAGCCCTATTCCTAAAGGGATTTGGGCTTCTTTCACTCTGACAGCCTTACCCCAGTATCCATCTATGACAGTGGGGGTCCCTTGGAATCGCTCAGGGTTACCATGAGTCAGTGAACATTCAGCCCCAGTGTCCACCAGAGCCAGGACACATTGTATGTTCACTGGGGACCAATGGATAGCTATTTCAACATGTGGTCTCTGGTCTCGCCCTGGTCCCTCAGGGCAGGTACCTTGACCTTCCCCTCAGTCGAACCGTGTTCCCCAATCATCTTCCTGTGTGGGCTTGAGGGGTTTGGCTGACTCTCCAGCAGGAAGTCTTGAAAACACACAGGTGGGACTCGTGGCTCTGTCTCTGACCTCTGCCTCTTTGGTCTTAATGGCTGGAACTGCAGCTCTGGTTTCAGTTGTTGCCATAGCTCCAGTAAGATCCTATTTGACTTCCTGTCTAATTTACTTCCATCTTCTCCTGCCTATATTAAATCACCCCACATCTGGGTCCTCATAACCTTCCTGGGGCCCTTTAAATTCCTGTGAGTAGCATACCTTATTTCTTTCCATGTTCTCATTGCTTCAGCCTCCCCTAAGTCTGCTACTGTATGTGTAAGCTCGCTTATGGGCTGCCCTAAGTGAGGGGAAAGAATGGACACTAGAGACCCAAAGAGGTATGTGGGAGCCATTTGAAGTACAATATTTCTCATCCCAGTAGTGAAAAATTTCTTCATCTGGGCCATAATTATCTGGACTATACATGTCATTTCTTATGCCTAGCTTTTATAACACCTGTTGGAGCTCAGCATATGTCTGTCATCTAACAGGAGAGGATGGTAGATCACCCGGATTGGGCCACACAGCATGAAGTGCAGCCATGAGCCAGTCGAGGAGGGAGTGACTTCCTGAGGTCTGATGTGCATTTTGTAATCACTGCCTCAAGGTGGGCTGCACTGTCAGGGAAGACAGCTTTCCCATCTCTGACCCCAACAGAACAATTCCATCCACCCCTAAGTCCCATAGACACAGGAGCCAAGCTGATATTGACTCCGAGGGCTTCTGCCTAAACCGGGAGCCCAAATCCACCAGCTCAGCCTGAGTATAGGGTCGTGAGCATAGAGTGCTCCACAACCTGGGAAGGGGGCTGCTCTTCTCCTTGGGGAACCTTCAGCTGCTGGGTCTTTATTTTCTTTACAACCACTGGGTGTGCTTTCGATAGAGGAGGGGTCTGTGCCTCCAGCACCATCCCTTCATCTTTCTCCAGCTCCTCCATTTCCGGGGCTGATGGCACCTTTCTCTCTCCTCCCTTGAGTGCCTCCTCTGCTACATCCTTTACCTTTTCTACAGTGCCTCACAGCAATGCTACCTCAGTCTTCAGAAGCTCTCTTACCTTCATTTCAATGCTTCACCGCTGGGGTTCTCATGCCCCCTCTGCGTATGCTTCCCTCAGGAGTTCGTCTTTTTCCTTGATGGCATTTTCCTCCTTCAGAGCACCTTGCCCCACTATTGTCTCGTTCTGTAAGGAATATTTTACCTCTTCAACAGCACCTTGCTGTTGGCATTCTCGTGCTGCCTCCTCTTGCATCAATGCCATTTCCTTCTTCAGTGAATGCATAGCAGGTTGCAGCTCACATTCTCGTGACACCATTGCTTGGGTATTTTTCAAGAGCGTGTCCTTCTCTTCTGTAGATTTTTTTAATACTGTGAGAAGCAGCCAACCCACAGTCCCCGCTGCCTCATGGGCACTCTGTTTCTCAAAAGACCTACTTACTATACCAAGGGCCACCCCTGCTGCCTCAGGTATCACCTCCACTTGCCTCCAGTCCTGGGGTGGGGCCCAGCCCTCTAGGAGGCAAGCCACCTCAGACCACATACCCACTGGGGACAATCCACTGTCTCCCCATTCACAGGGGCAGCTTGCTGAAGCACCCCTCCCATAAGGGCAGCCTGTCTTTTTCCTTGGTCAACAATGAACCCACCAACTTCGCCAATTGTCTTGCCAATAGGTTTCAGCCCCAGGCAAGTTCACTATGGATTCAATGTGACCAAGGAAAATGACAGTAAAATGTTCTTGGGGTGAAAGTGTTTATTACCCGGCTTGTTCTCCTGGTGGTAGGTCAAGCACTAGCATCTCTGCCTCTGCCCAGAGCACTGGTCCAGGCTCTGTATACAGCACAATAATAGCTTATTGCCTAAAGGTGTGGAAGCGGTAGCCTAGCAACAGGCCAGTTACATCATCCAGTGGTTTAAGTTCAGTGAGGATCCTGGCCATAGGAACCCCAACTTCCCCATAAAGAGGAATACTAGATAGGAAGTCAGTGGACTTGGGGTCTAATTCTGGGCTTTAACTATGGGTCCTCACCTGAGTGTTTGTGACCAGAGCATGTTACTTGCCTCATTTGGGATTAACTAGATCACTGTTTCCTAAACCTTGTTGCATTTCAGACTCACCAGGCAGAAGTAGCTGTTATAATTAAAAATACTTATTCTGGGGCCTTACTGCAAACCTACTGAATTAGAATATATCATAGTGGGCATCTATACTTTTATAAAGCATCACTGGTATGTCTGAGGATTCTCAAGATTTAATATGCATACAGATCACCTGGGAAAGTTGTTAAAATGCCTGCCCTTTCTGATTCAGCAGGTCTGGGTTGAGGCCTGAGATTTTGCTTTTGTAACAAGTTCCAAGGTGTTGCTGTGGATAAAGTGAAGGTTACTGTGGCCAAGATTCTTACCTGGCCCTGGTTGGCTAGCTCACTACACACATGTGGGCAATACATTGTTAGTGACTCTATATAAAGAGCTCTGCCCAGTGCTCTGGGTGACATGGTGGCACGGCTGCAAGGCTGAGCAGAGACAAGAGTGGAGTGGTGGCAGTGCCAAGGACAGAGACTGAGACAGCTGTGGAGGTAGAGAGGCCCAGGGGCAGAGACCGGCTTGCTGCATGCAGACTCACTCTGAGTGGACGGGATTCTAGTGATTGGCCTGCCACCGTGTGAATAAAATTGGGTATAAACACTTTCACCCCAAGAATGTTCCATTGTCATTTCTTTGGTCTCATTGAATCCACAGTGAACTTGCCCGGGGCTGAATTCCATTGACAAGACCGTTGCACGTGCTGAATTTGAGTAGCAAGGGGCTAGAACTTTGATGGTTCTCAGCAGGGGGCAACTTTGCCCCCCACCCCTACCCCCGTGCCCAGGTAGTGTTGCCAGATAAATTTGTGAAATCTGGCAATCCTATGTCCAGAGGACATTTGACAATGTCTGGAGACATTCTTGGTAGTCATAACTTGGGGGAGAGGGCTGCTACTGGCTTCTAGTGGGCAGAGGCTAGGGATGTGCTAAATATCCCATAGCATGCAGGTCAGCCTGCCCCTCCAAGCACAGACTAATCCAGCCTAAAGTGTCAATAATGTTAAGGTTGAGAACTACTGGATCAGGACTAGGTGGTCTAATTTAAGGTCTCTTCAAATCGTTACATTACTGTTCCTGATTCTGGTATAAGTATGTAAAGTCATATATTTTGATCAATGATCTATGGTCACTAAATCAGAATTTTATTCCCTAGCCAAACCCTTTATGACAACAGGAACTTTTCCAACAAACCTTTCAAAATTTTATTTACATTTTAGTTTTCTGGGAATAACAATTGAGCACTGAGAATACAAGAAATGTTGAGTGTCAGAGCCTGAAGGGCCTTTAGTAATCAACTCAATACAACCCTCCCAACCTACAGATAGAAAAATCAAGGCCCACAGAAGGGAAGTGGCCAGCCCAAGCTATGTGGTTTCAAGGACATTCTCCACATACCTGAGGCTGTTAGGGTAATTAATTTTTATAGAAATGTCCATAGTAGTACCTGATTTTAATTGGCATGCATTCTCAAAATAACATAGAAAAGGAGATGCATTCTTCTCTCATTTGAAGATCACCATCCTCCATCTCCACCCCAGCTTCCATTTCTATCCACATATTGAGAATGATTTTCTAAAAAGCTAAAGTTATCGCATTCCCTGAATATACTTATTCTGATAGGCCAGGCTTTGGAAGAATTTGCTTTGGCTTGAAGTAGTAAGGATAATAAATATTTGTTAAGGATTTATAATTGCCAGGCATTGTTATGAGTATTTCACATTGTTATAAGTGTTGCCAGGCTAATGTATCTTCCCCACTCTTCTTTCAGAAATGAAGAAACTGAGGAACAGAAATAGTAAGTCACCTGTCCAAGGTCCCACAAAGAGTAACTGGTGGAGTCAGGACTTAAAAGTGACATCTGGATTCTAGGGCCCATGCTATTAGCCATCAAATCAGACTACCTCTCAGAGCCTGCAGTTTTACTAAGAGCTCTGAGCTCTTAGAGGGAAGGGATATACCATTTACCTTCATATCCCCAGAGCCTAACATGATCGTGGTCACATAGTTGGAGCTATTTGTTGCTTGAATGAGTGAATGCCAAGATTTGGTGCTCTCAGCAAAAAAACCCATACAGGTAGATGAGATGGTTTTCTGCTTACTTCCCTTTCCACAGGCATTAGCAAGAGTTTGCACAAAACCCAACTACTCACTCTGCTGTCTAAATATTTAAAACTTCTGAGGCAATATTTTAAATTTCTGAGGCAAATGGTGTTTATGTTGGGGAGGTACAGTGAGGACAGCCATGTCTGGAGGCAGCTACTCATCTGGCCTACATAAAGGGTCAGCAGGTGGGAATGCTCTGAAGCAAGGCTGTTTCCCACTGCCTTTGATGCCCTTTCTGGGCTGGCAGCTGCCAAACTCAGACTTGAGCAGAAGAGCCTATAAACACAGCAGGGGAGATCCTCTTCTTCAAGGAGGGGTTGTGAGGAGACCTCAGTCAGGACTCAGCTCAGATGTTCATCCCTCCCTCTAATGGAGACAGACTGGTCTTATGGAAAGATTGTGGACCTTGAAATGCAACAGGGCTGAAATCTCACCCTGAGTAACTTGACTTCTATTCGCCTCAGTTTTCCTGCTCTGCATGGAATTTTTGGGAAGACTCCAAGTTATCTTCCCTATCGCATGGAAGGTCTTCAACAAATGTTAGTTTCCTTTGCTTAGATCTAGTTAGTTATATCGCCTAGTTAGAAATCTCCAGCAGATCATCCCTTTGGTCTATCGCCCTTTATTCCTTTTTCTCTTCCCTCACACCAGTAGAATTCAAAGTGATATCTACGAGTTGGCCTTGTGAGGTTGAAACCTAGGAAAATGCTCAAGATTTAAAGAATCCCAAGGACAGCAATGGCCAGTTAACTGCTGAAATGAGTCGTGTGGATAAAATGAAAATTCCTGTGGCCAGGATTCTCACCTGGCCCTGGTTTGCTAGCTCACTACACACATGTGGGCAATATGTTGCTATTGACTCTATATAAAGAGCCCTTCCCAGTGCTCTGGGTAGCATGGTGGCATGACTGCAAGGCTGCAGAAGAGCAGAGCAGAGGCTGGAGTGGTGCAGTGCCAAGGACAGAGGCCCAGAGGACAGCTGTGCGGGCCGAGAGGCCCAGAGGCAGAGACCTTGCTGTGTGCAGACTCGTTCTTAGTAGATTGGATTTTAGTGACTGACCTGCCACCATGGAAATAAAGTTGGGTGTAACCCTTTCACCCCAAGAAAGGTCTACTCTCATTTCTTTGGTCACACTGAATCCATAGTGAACTTGCCTGGGGCTGAAACCCATTGACAAGACAGGTCATCATGGTGAGCTGGTGTAAAAAGAGTATAGGCAATAATCTTATATTAACTTTATATGGTGACAGATGCTAACTACACTTATGGTGATCATTCTGCAATGTGTATAAATCTTGAGTCACTATGTTGTATACCTGAAAGTAATAAAATATTGTATGCCAATTATATTTCAAAAAAGAAGAAGAAAGAAAAATTGTGTGAGTCAAAAGGGTTGGAGTGAACCTAAATATCCTTAGAAGAACTTTCTGCAGACACGCTGGTATTCTATACAAAGAGATTTATTACCTGAAGGTAGTCACTGGGAATATTATACCTTGGCAACTGGGCAGTGGTAGAAAAGTCAAGAGGAAGTCCCTAGTAATAGAATTCTGTAATCTAGAGGTAAATTCTATCCCAAATACTCAGTTGTTTTGAGCCAGTATTGTTTCTGAGGACAGAAAAATACCACAAGGAGGTAGAAGCTTGTTCGTATATGAATACAGCAAAGCCAATCCAGCCATGCTTTTCCCCCTACACATGACAGAATTTCACCTGGTTCACAGATGCTCTTGTGTCAGGTATTTGCTATCAATAACTTCTAAAGCCAAAATTTCTGGACTGCATGTGAGTTAAATCTGTAAATACTTCTGTGACGTGGAAGAAGGACTATAGATATTGGACTACAACAGGAAAGCTAGGAACAATAACCAGAAGATCAGGCTCTTTCCACCTTAACAAGAACATATCCCTTCTTTATAGGGCTTTTTACTAGAGGGAACTCTTAAGAAACACTTGACTTGTGCTTCCTACTAATGTATTAGTCCTGAGTGTTTGGCCCAGTTATACCACCAACCAGCTTTGAGACTGGGGAATTCACTTTTCTGGACTTCAGTTTTCAAAGTTGTTAAAGGAGGGGACTAAGAGATAATATTCTTCTAGCATTCAGACTTGATGATTCTATGGGCGTGCGAGATGGAACTGGATGTTGATCTTATTCTTGAGGCAAGCTGGGCCTTGTCTTCTCCTTTGGAATCGAACATAGGCAGAGTATCAGTAGATACCTGTCTCTTGCTCCAGTACTATCAAGATGTGACTGACCAACTTTAAAGGGAGGGGCAGGTGGGAGGGAGAGGCAGAGAGCAAACGCCCGTGTTCTGAGACTATACCATGTGTTTTGTATTTGCCTAGATTTACACGTGGCCTAAAGCCTGTTTGTTCTGTGCCTGTATTGTTTCAACTTCCATCTGTTTCATTGGTTCTATAAATTGGCTTTAACTCAATTCTGTTTTGGTCATTAAAGTTCAAATTGATCCCTGCCTTTGTATACAATCCCCTTCTTTCTTTGATAATGGAATTGATCTCAATGCCCAAAATGATGGTTGGAAATATGAAAGCAGGCTAGTTACTACCTCCCTTCATCATATTTAGTTTCCTACCATTTACCTTCCTTTGGATTTGCTCTTTATAGCAGTGTCTAGTGTCTTGAGCCTCAGATTCCTCTTTGATGGGCTGAAATCTCTGATGTGTTGGGAGGCTGGATAATCCAGTGCCCCTTGGGGCTATGTTGTTAGGACTGCCACAGCAAACAGGCTTACGGTGAGAAATTGAACCAAAACAGACTAGTCCTAGGCCAGTGAAGCTCTTCGGCAGTAAAAGACTCTCAACATTTGCCAAGAGCTAAAAGGGTCCACCTTACCTGAGTATACAAGGGAGCTGTATTTAATATAATGGCAGTTTACCCTGCCCTGGGATGTGCTAGTAAATGTTTAACAATTGGCTCTGTGGGGAGAATAAACCCCTGATTTGTAGTGTTTGCCAATTTCCATGATGAAAATACTCCACCTATGGTTGATTGCAAGCTAAGAAGAGCATGATGTCACTAAAAATGGAGTTGGAAAGAGATGAACACAACTGGCCCTTAAAACTGGCACAAGCAAACTCCAGCACACTGCCCATTGCATTTGTATGATGGGCCTGCACAGCCCAAAGGCTCCTGATCTGGGGTCTCTGGGGCTGACAGGGACTGGGGAGGAGAGAGAGAGTAGTGCCTACAACCTGTCCTGCCTTTCCAGCCTGCTCCTTGGGAAAGAGATATCAGGGAGTGGAAAAAGAGAGTGGCCATGGAAATAAGCAGGGGTCACTGTAAGGAGTTCTGAGTGTCCTACCTGAACTGCTTCCCTCCTGAAGGCTTGGCAGATGTTCATCTGGTGACCTGGAAAAGCAACAGAGTTCATAGCCTACCTGGATGACAGAGAAACCTTTTTTTAAGAGCCTGCATGGCCCCTTCCATATGGAATGGAGAAAGAAGGGGAATATTAAATCAGTATTTTTTCTTCAGCCAACTGTGGTTCACTTGCAAAATGATATGTAAGTAGCTCTGTCTCAGCAAAGTGGAGAATAAACCTTAGAGTCAAGGAAACAGCTCTCTCACACCTCATGGGATGTCAGGGCTTTACTCCACACCAACACAACCAACCTGCACAAAGGATGACCCCCTTGGCAGCACTACTATTTCGACTATTGCAAAATGAACACTGTAACTGTGCTTTAGACACACTTCTCTAGATTCTGCTTCTTCAGTCTTGGTCAAAATTGAAACAAATGTCTATGGATTGCTTGTCTGTTAAATGAAGATACTTGGCCCTATGTGTAGTATCAGAACTGCAAGGACAGTCCCAGGTTCAGAACATTAAATTTAGAGCTGGAAGGGTATGGGGAAGTTGGGGTTCCTATGGCCAGGATCCTCACTGAACTTAAACCACCTGATGATGTAACTGGCCTGTTGCTAGGCTACTGCTTCCACACCTTTAGGCAATAAGCTATTATTGTGCTATATAGAGAGCTCGGCCCAGTGCTCTGGGTGGAGGCAGAGACGCTAGTGCTCTACCTCCTGCCAGGAGAACAAGCCGGGTAATAAACCCTTTCACCCCAAAGAACGTTTGCTGTCAATTTCTTTGGTTGCGTTGAATCCATAGCGAACTTGCCCAGGGCTGAAACCCATTGGCAAGACAAAGAGCAATGTAGAACAAAACTTCAGTGCCAAAGAAACAGCTTTCTCGTACTCAAGGAACGTTAGGGCTTAATATCACCCTAACAAAACCAAGCAGAACAAAGGGCAGCATGTTGCACACTATACGCTGAATCTCCACTGTAGACACACTTTCCTGGGCACTGTTGCTGGCTGCACTCTTCTGCCTTGGCCAGTACAGAGAAGGGCACTTACGGCAGGTGGAGTGGTGTTGACCATAGAATGCAGGTACTTGGCACTACAGCTGGCATCCATATGGTAAGTTCAGGAAGCTAATGTTAAGTCTGGAGGGACTTTATGGAAATAATGGATCATGGTCGTAGCATTCTAATTTAGTATAAAATGCCATATACTTAAAAATCCCCAGGAGGAAAACTCAGCCACATGATGTTCCTCCCAGCGTGTTTCTTTGTTTCCCCTTTAATTTAGCTCAGGGTAAGTTTCGTTCCTGGGTCCCCAGAAACCTTTTACAGAAGACTCCCTGTGGATAAAATGAAAGTTCCTGTGAGCAGGATTCTCACCTGGCCCTGGTTGGCTAGATCACTACACACATGTGGGCAGTATGTTGCTATTGACTCTATATAAAGAGCCCTGCCCAGTGCTCTGAGTGACACAGTGGCACGGCTGCAGGGGTGCCAGAAAGCAGAGCAGAGGCCGGAGTGGTGGCAGCACTGAGGACAGAGGCCCAGAGGCAGAGACCAACTTGTTGCGTGCAGACTCGCTCATAATGGATGGGATT
This sequence comes from Smutsia gigantea, assembly GCA_032199065.1. Classification (NCBI taxonomy): domain Eukaryota; kingdom Metazoa; phylum Chordata; class Mammalia; order Pholidota; family Manidae; genus Smutsia; species Smutsia gigantea. Next base: position 37,777 of record JAVSCE010002121.1, read on the forward strand.
TTAGTGACTGACCTGCCACCGTGGAAATAAAGTTGGGTATAACCCTTTCACCCCAAGAACGGTTTACTGTTATTTCTTTGGTCACACTGAATCCATAGTGAACTTGCCTGGGGGTGAAACCCATTGGCAAGATACTCCCTTTCCATTTATATCTCTAGAAAGGATCTTGGAACATATCCTGACAATGGAGACTCCTTTTTTGGTGCCTAAAGAGGATGGAGACCTATAAATCAATAGAACTACCTAAAATATTATCGTGTCATGGGGATCAATGGCCCAGCTGATCATCACACAGTTAATGTGATCTGCTTTTTTGGTTTCCTCCAATGTGGGTTAATCATTTGGCTATTAGCTTTATTTAGCTGTGGGGCTATCCAACCACTTGCTTAATAAAGGACCCACAAATGTTTTCTCAAAATTGTTTTATAGATAACAGCTAACATTTATTGAGAGCTTGCTGTGTGTCAAGTTTTGCTCTATGAGTTTTATATGTAATATGTAATTCTTTCAACAACTCTCTGAAGGAGGTACTAATATCACCTCAGTTTATAGATGAAACTGAGACACAGAAAGGTGAAGTATCTTGTCCAAGGTCACACAGCTGGTAAGTGGTACAGCCAGGATTCATACCTTAGCAAACTCAAGAGTTCTGTTATTTAACTACTATACCAATGTAATCTTACCATTGGAACAGAGTTTAATTAAAAATTTAAACTCTCCTAGGCTTGAAGTCAGGAAAGATAAGTTCTGATTCTGGCTCTGCCACTGGCTCGTGAGACCTAAGGAAAGTCTCCCTATTTCTCCATGCTTACATTATACAAATGTCAAGAGAATTCAATAGAAAGTGTTAGCACCACGAGCAAGCTTTTCAAAAGAAAGTTGCTGTAGGGATCCAAAGTGTCACTGTTTCTCACTGTCTTTTACAGATCTAGTGAAAAAGATTCACTTTTGCTGGCTATATGTTTTGCAGTTTGAACCCCATTGTTCTCCTTTCAGTCTCTTCAGGAGAAAAATCCTTAGAGGTTAGACTTGAAAAACGTCCAGCAGAGCAGTGAACCCCTTGCCTGTTCAGGCTGGATAGTGCCCCATGATGCACCCCAGGTGTTTTTGTTTCATGTTTTCAATCTTCTGAACGGAGTACACTTCTTCCCCTGAATACTTCGCTAGGAATTTTCTCTGAATCCTTTCTTTTCTAGAGCCTGTATGTTACATTGGGTTGTAATCTTCCAGTTCCAGGCCAGATAAAACTGTGAAACACTGAGGAACTGTTTATGAGGGCTCAACGCATGTCCATTCCCTGGCACCATCCTCAGTGTTACAATGTGTTGAAATGTATAGGCACCATGAAGAAAGAAAAGGCCGTCTTTCTCAGGAAACACTGTAACTTTGGCTGTACAGGGAGGAGGGAGGACGCCCCTAGTAACTGGGACAGTACGTAGTTATTATGGCACAAACCAGGGAGCAGTGACAGGAAATCAACAGTGACCCAAACACTAATGCTAGCAGGATGCCCAGGGAGAAAGCAAATATTCTATACTTCTTCTTTATCTCTTCCTTCACTATCCTGGCTCCTTCCCTGCTAGGAAGATTCATGACCCCATTAATGATCTGAAGTAGGCTGTCTAGGTAAGCTATCATGCAAATCCAGATACCCTTTAGAGAACTCTTAGTTGAATCAAGACAATAGGAGTAAGCTGTACTATTTTGGGCAAACTGGGGCAGCTGGTTTCCCTGTGCTAGAGGTCATTAAAACTCTCCAGAATTATGGGTACGCTAGGCCCATGTTTGACATCATAGCATGCCCCACTGCTGCCCAGCACAGCACAAGGAAAGCAGACAGCTTCCTGGGAAGTGCATCCAGCCAGGGTGTCGGCTGGGGTTCTCCCGTGCATATTTGTGCAGCATCTCATCAGATGAAATTGCCATGCTGACTGCAAAGAGGAAGAACAATTAGTACATTAATTAATTAGAATCTTGTTTTTAATTCTGCTGTGAAGAGTAATCTTTTGTTAACTTGAAGGAGATCCTAGGCTTATCCTAAGCTTTAATTGTAGTGCCATTATTTAAAAATATTGGCTGGCCCTGCTCCAAGATACAAGAGTGTTTAAATTTAAATACTCTAGAGGTAATTTAAGCACATTATAATTTACTGACAGGTACTAATGACCCAAAGGATTTCCAGATTGTTTAGTTCAAACAAATGATTAAGATGATAGCAGACCCTGAACTATGCTAATCACATTTTAAAATACTCTTGGCCAGGGAGCATGAGTACCTGTAAATGGGTATGCATCTATTTATGGATGTCTCTGAGATGTAATGAGAGGCTGCACTATAACTGTGTTGCAGAGGTGTGGCTTTTAGGAAGCCTGGCCTGGTTTTGAATTCCTGCTCTACGGTAAGCTGTACTAGCTGCATGAGTCTTGGCAAGTTACTTACAAGTTTTAATTCCCCATTTGTAAAATGAGATTAATGATATCCCTCCCAGAAGAAGGTTTGCAAGGATTAATGAGCCAACATATATAAAGTGCTGGGCACATAGTAGATGCCTGAAAAATGGTAGCTATTATGATTTACATAGATACCTTATTTGCAGTTGTGTATTCTTGTGTGTATCTCCATGTTTGTATTTTCTAGGTATCCATATTTGACTTTGAATCTATGTACTTACCTAGGTATATAGATGTGTATTTTGGTGCTTGGTAATGTGTATTTCTCTCTGTGTCTGTGTGAGTGCAGAGGTCTTGGTACGCACCTGTATCTACACACATGTTGAGTGAGAGCCTGTGTGTATGAAGGAGAGATATGTCATATCTGCACGAATGAAATATATCACTCTGCTTTCTATAGTTCATGATTTCTAACTAGGCTGTGAAGACAACCATAAGCATGACTTCAGTTTCCAGCAATACCTTCAATTCTTTAGTCTTGATTTCTTCCTTCTTTAGTTGGCCCAGGTAGTGGAGATGGTTTGGTTGTGTTTCTTCCCTTGTTTATAAATTTGTGTGCACATATGTTAGAACCAACAGCTCCTTGGCCTAAAATTGCTTCTTCCTTTTTTCTTTTCCTGCCCCCAAGTAACTTCTCCCTTCCCTTTCCTTCATTTTCTACAGCCTCACTGGCTTTTCAGCCCACTAACTTCATGGGGAGGAATATCTGAAGTAGGTGGGAGAGTAGTCCTGGTTTCTGAAACCAGTTGTGAGCTAAGTCAATGTGAGCTTGAATTTGGGCCCCTGTGTTTCGGACAGGCAGATTGGCATATATGAGGGAGAATGCACTAGTTGGAGACTCGCCAGAGAAACAGATACAGGTGCTAATCTTCGTGGAATGATTTTAGAATAACTAGGAACTTCTCCCCACCTACAAATTGCTCTCACACTGGCCTGCTGTAGCACCTGAAAGTCCACCATTAGGTCCTGTATGTGGTGGGACTTCTCCCTGTGTTTCAAACACAGCTTTATAGCACTCCTGTTATGGTAAAGAGTATCAAGGCTCTGTCCCACTGGTGAACCCATATTCTCAAGTTCTGAGAGTCTTGGGAACCTCCAGAATCTGCTTAGACTTAAACTGAGGGGAGGGAGGTATTAAGGACAAACAATTCTCACCTTTCCCTTTCTGCCTTTCCCCAATTTCAATTTCCCCCATTATCAAGCTTTGACCACATGAAGTCCCTCGGTTGTGTGAGGACCAGGTACAAAAAATGCCACCTCTCTCTCTTCTCCACCTTGTATTCTTTACCCTAAGCCCTTCTCATTGATGTTAGGAGCAAAGCACATGAGAAAGACGAGTGTTAAGCTGTTTTAGTTCATCTTTCCCATAAGTTTTGGCATTTTAAAAGAGGGCCTGGGGACAGTGTTGTGCATTCCTGCTCACACTTAGGCAGTGCCCTTACATTCTGAAATTAATCCTCTCTGTGCTCTTTGCTCAAGCCAATCCCCCATTTCTTCCACAGTGGAGACCATCTATTTGTCAGAGAGAAAGCATTCTGATTAAATTAGATTGATTTCAGGTGTGAATGATAACTGGCTTAATGTGTTTATTTTCCAAAATAAAAGTGCATTTTGAAGGGGAACTTGTTAAAAATAACCCTCAAATAATAGGATTTTAGCAGAAACCTGGGGCCCTTAAGGCTTTCTGGAACTCTCAAGATAGAGCGTACAAGCAATTAATGTTTTCTTTCCAATGCTCATAAAATGATGAAATTCACCCAGTTCTGGTGCTCTCTTTTGTTTTCAACAAGCCTCATAGCTATGCGAAATGGTGTAAGATGCCATAGGTTTTTCCTTGACATAAGGGCCGCTAGGCTCCATAGAAAGTTATGGATCGTTCTGGAGGCATGGTGGAGCAGGGGTGGCAGGAAATCACCCCTATTCCATCCCTAGCCACTAAACTGAACCTAGAGACTCTCATAGTAGAAATCTAACCTAGCCCCACAGACAGCCATGTAATTGTTGAACCCATATCCACAAATGTTAAGGTCTTCTCCCTCTTCTTCTTTTCATCTTCTACTTCTTCAGAAAGCAGGTAAGGACCTCATTCTACATGGTGGCCTACAAAGGGACCCACATCACTGTGGTGCCTGACTTCTGAAATGTAAGACTCTAAGGTAGAAAGCCCTGAGGGGTATGTATTTGTATGGGACAGATGGCTGAATATACTGAAATAAATTGTGGCTAAATTTCTTCTTAATAAGTCATAGTAAAGTATAGTAATAGTAGTTAGCATTTCTTGAGCACTTTCTATGTACTTGGCATATAACACACAGTGTTAAGTACTTTGCAGGCATTACATCCTCCACTCTTTGGAAGTATTGTGGTGGTGTGGTTAAGAAAGAGAGTGCCTAGGTTCATACTCTAGTACCACCTCTTACTAGCTGTATGACTTTGGGCAAGTTATTTAATTTCTCTTTGTCTAGGGAGTCTTACAAACTGGAGATAATAATAGTACCTGTCTTACAGGGTGGTTGGGAGGGTTATTATGAGATTATCCATTTAAAGGACTGAGAACAATGCCTGATCCCCAGTATATGGTCAATTAATGTTATTTTTCATAATGATTCTCCCATTAACTCTGTTAAACAGGTACTATTACTATCTTCATTTCCAAAGATTATGAAACTGAGGCTCAGAGAAATTAATTAACTTGACTAAGATCAAATAATAGTAAGTAGTAGAACTAGTGTTCAAACTCAGGTTCCTGTGACTTCTCACTGAAGTGCTTTGTTACTATTTAATGTATTCAACAAAGAAAAAAACAATGATCAGTATGTGTCTTGCCAATGTGTTTCAGCCCCAGGCAAGTTCACTATAGATTCAATGTGACCAAAGAAATTGACAGCAAAACTGTTCTTGGGGTGAAAGGGTTATGCCCAACTTTATTTCCAGGTGGCAGGTCAGTCGCTAAAATCCCATTCACTCAGAGCAAGTCTGCATGCAGCAAGCCGGTCTCTGCCTCTGGGCCCCTCTGTCTGCACAACCGTCCTCTGGGCCTCTCTGCACAGTCGTCCCACACAGCCGTCCTCTGGGCCTCTGTCCTCTGCTCTGTTCTCCTGCAGTCTTGGAGCCCTGCCACCCTGTCCTGCGCAGAGCACTGGGCGGAGCTCTTTATAGAGTCAACAGCCATGTATTGCCCACAGGTGTGCAGTGAGCTGATTAACCAGGGCCAGGTGAGAATCCTGGCCACAGGAACTCTCATTTTATCCACAATATGTGACTCCTAGCTTTACTTATATTGTTAGATGTAATATCTTGTTAATTTTTACTATATTCTACCTTCCTCGAGACAATTAGTAAATACTAGTAAACGTTATTGCATTCTAGTTCACACATATGCATTTAAATTTTGCATTGGTATTTCACAACAGGGACCTAGCCTCTGAAATTCACCCAATATCCATAACAAAAACATAGGATTTTACTTAAGCTATTAAATTAATGCATTGTACAATAGCATTATGGGTAGAATTTTGAGTCTTAGATTTATGAGCTATTTGTGCAGCAGACATTACTCTCTGTTCAATCTTTGGTTAGAACAAATTCTACCAATGTAAGTAAAGGGTAAATGTACTTTAGTAGGGGTGAGGCAATGAGGGCTAAGTACATGATCAGGGAATGGAGAATAGCTGTGGGTGTTTTATGTCCAGGCTGAACCAAAAAAATACTTGTCAGTTGGCCAATCAATCTTAAAAGACTGGGGGATTAATGGGATTTCAGAAGCTGTTTAAATGATAGGAAAGACCATTTGACTGCCTGAACGAAAAGTATTACAGGGATAATATATTGTTTTGGAAAAGGTTCAGAGGTGGGAGTGGGATGTGCCTGCAGGGAACCTAAAACAGGTGTGCCTTCACACATGAGGTATAACCGTAAAGTGATGAATGTGACTTCCTTTGATACAAGCATACCAGAACTTTATATCCAACAGTGTTGTCTTCTTCAAAGCAGACATCTTGAGAGTTTGGATTCTTAATGCAGTTCAACATATCTTTGAAAATTCTCTTCTGGTCTAAACATCAGAGCCAAATGTGCCCATTCCTTTAAGACAGAAAGTGGGAGTAACTAGCTGTGATGTAAGGGAGGTCTGAAGATTGGAATAAGACTCATGGCTTCTTAGCATCACCTTTGATGATCACTTGGGAAGGTGGAGAGTTGACCTCTCAACCGGTAAAGTAAATGGAGCCATCTTGCTTAATTAGAGGTGGTGAGACTCATAAAGCCTCTGGGATCTTTTACTAGGTCTAACTCCCTCTCTTCCTTCCCATATTTATCTTGAGTTGATATTGGATCATCCTACCAGAGTTTACTTGCTTGCAAATGGAGTTAGATGAAAATATTTTACACTTTCCA